>PPJX02000086.1:0-69552 GCA_003705915.2 Lipomyces lipofer | reverse complement strand
AAACGTTAGTTGACGTAATTATATTGTTAAAACTAAACACAACGGGTGAAGAAGGATTTGTTAAGTATGCCGCGGGGATTGCACGTGATGTGCACTAAATAGACTAATTACTTCTTAGTCTTACTCTCACGCCCTAACCCTACCTTTTTGAGTGTCACGTGATCCCGGCGATACGATACGATATTGAACATCAATATCGTATATCGTATCGCCTAATTTCAAATCCTGGCGATAATATCGCCTAAATTATCGCCAGGAAATTTCCTCTGGCGATATCGTATCGCCGACGATACGATATGGCGATATCGCCCAATAGGCGATATCGTGTCCAGCCCTAACAGTCATTGATACCTTCCTTGACAGCACCATTAACGACCAAAAGCACGTGACCTAACTGAACTGTTACTTTCCAGGATATCTATCGACGAGAACTTGCAGCGCAAGGAACACCAAAATTCCCAAAAACGAGACTGCCGAAATCACCGAGAACCCCATAATATACTTTGGACTGTCCTTGCTAGGGAACAAGAAAGCACCGTATATAGTCGCAGAAGTGCCAATACTGTTCACGACGGCGAGACTGATCGCCCGGGCTTCGTGCTCCATGTATCCGAATGAAGAGGACGCGTAGGCAAGTGTCGCTGCTGTCGTGGACCACACGGCAGACGCCATTAGCACGAGAAGCGCGTACCTCACTTTGTTGTTGTATACTGTCACAATGATTACGCTGCAGACTGTGCAAACAACAAGCCATGCTACATAAAGATGCAATCGGGTTAGTATTTCTCTTCATAGGTAGAATTCACCGATTACCATACCTGCAATCATATATCCACGGTGTTTATGCAATTGGTTATCGCCGACGTAACTGGTTGTCAAGTTGCAGATAAACGCGACTGCAAAGATAGGGACAGTCTGGTACATGTTAGCTTCCAACGTATCGCGTTATGCATCTTTGAAGTAAGGGACTCATACCATATACTGTATCTTGGTACCAGTATAGCCAAGACTCTGGATCAAAGTAGGATAGAAATATGACAGCGCGGAGGTTCCAGTAATGATCATGTATCCGAGCGTGAAGAGCCATGTGCGCCATGTCAGGAGCGAGATTTTGAGTGCCTGCGCGTGGGTGATAGATTTGGTCTCAAGATTTTGGTTGACAATACTGTCGTACTGGAGACGTGTAATGGCCAATTTCCGCTGCCGATCAGTCATGTACCTGCTCTTGGCGGGAAAGTCGAGGAGGGTAAAGTACGCTACAATCGACTAGAATCAAGTTAGTAAATGATCTCGCTATCTTTTTTAGCACGACCAATACCCATCCAACTGTTGCGGAGCCCTCAACGATCTGCAAAATATATCAGTTAGCCACATTAGTCACAATAAGTTACTAAAGAAAATCTTACAAAAAGCCACCTCCACCCTTCAATTCCACGGACGCCGTCAAGTTCAGAAGTGATAGCACCAGCCAGCAATCCTCCAAATGCACCAGCCAGGACGGGAGCCGAGATATATATGCCGAACCTAATGGACTGCTCGGAACGCTTATACCAGGAGGAAAATAAGAGGAGCACACCGGGTGCAAAGCCGGCCTCGAAAACACCGACGACGACACGCAGTGCGACAAGCTGATGGTAAGTCTTTGCCAAAGATATGAGGCATGTAACGAGGCCCCAAAGTAACATAATCGTCGGGAGGAAGATTGACGGCCGAGATTTGGCGAGAATCATACTATGATCTTGTCAGACATGGTTATCAAAAGAGTGGCCAAAGAAATGCACTTGCTTTGACGGAACTTCCATTGCGACGTAAAATATGATCATGACGATCAGTACAATAGAATACTGACCTGATGACAGATTTAGATCTGCAGACATTCCCGCAACTTTTGCATTTCCGACACTAGGCATATGTTAGCGGGATTCGCGAAATAGCAGTCAGATGAACACACTTGATGCGATCCATATAGGACAGAAAGTACATCAGAAAGACAGTTGGCAGTAGCAGGAGGTCGATCTTCCAGACCAGATCCCGTTCTTCCTTGGTGCCAGGAACGTAATCGGGAATGGCGAGAGTGTGTTCGACCTGCTCGAGGTCTTCGGTCTTCAGACCGTCCATTCCCATTTCGACTTTTTGCGCTTCTGCAGCGTGCGAAGATGCAGCTGAGCCCGAACGAGCGCGTCCAATATGTCCAAAGATTCCCGTCATAATTGAAGATAATTCGGGCGATTGATCTATTTTGATCGTGCCTGAGCCAAGGACACAAGCAAGGCATGGAAGAGAGATATATATGTCAGTTGCCTCCCAACCCGATATCTTGCAATGATCCAACTAGTCCGACTCATGTCTCAGTTGGGAGAAGTCATCGTCTTCTCCACGATAACTCTCGGGGACGTTGGGCGGGCAAAGCCAGTGACGAAAGACTAAGAGAGACAACGAAAGATGAAGCGGGACGACGAGCTGCGACGGACCTATCTCCGGACGGCCATGCTCTTATTGTGCACCTACACTGAGCGTGCCTAAGCTTCCCAGTGGGCTACCGATGCAGTGAGCCACAATCTGGCAAGGGATTTGAAATCAAAGGTGGGGTAGACACGAACGTCCGGAAAGCCACCTTGACCACTAGTCATTTTTGGTCATGGCTAATGCTTATTTCGCAAAAAGTCTTAAATTTGTATCGGATATCTCATCTCCGATAGTTGATGCATGCATGATTAGTTGTACCCTATTCGATGTATCCTATTCGATGCATATAATCTCCGGAAGCTCCCTAAAACGCTCAGAAATGGACGAAGATAGGAGTCGCGTGAAGTTGTGACCTGTGAATTGTGAACTGATTTCAGGCATTTCGGCCAAATACGTATTTGACAGCTGTAGGAGAGACGGCTGACCGAGACAAATACATATGAAGACCTGTACAGTATGTATTACGTCCCGTATATAGACGGAGGCTGCGCGTCACGGTCCCGCGTGACCGATCCCACCGACCATATACAAGCATTGAGCTTGACAAGAAGCGCGGAGCAGAATGCGGATGCGGATATGGATGCGGGATGCAGTCTGGAGGCGGGGGCGACGCGGGGCAACGCGTTGCGAGTCTAGCTCGGGCCTAACGCCGCGTGTTTCTAAAGTCTACCCCGAGAACTCGGAACTATGAACTCACAAAGTGACTTGTAGCATACTCTCCGCACTGGAGTAACGCCAACACCGAACTGGCAACTACCTAGTCATCAAGAACATTTCAACACACGATATTGCCGAAGGCTTATTTGACCAACAATGAAGTCCTTATCTATAAGTTCCGTCGTTCGAAAGAGGTTGGTTTCATTTGCATCCTTCGGAGTGCCTCAGATATATTCAGCTCCTCGTCATCGACAATAGAGTTCAGCTCCTGTCCGATATATCCAATTTCGACAATAGCTTCCGCACACAACACCCAAGATGTCGACAAAGCATTTTTTCGCGGGTGCTCCAAGTCTGGTTATTCAGCATCTGCAGGCTCTCGTTGCCTGCAACCCGTCTCTGGGACTGATCGAGGACGACAGAGTCGTATACAACCCATCCCACAAATCCTCCAACGTCGCCATTATTTCAGGAGGAGGCAGCGGTCATGAACCTGCGTGGTCAGGATTGGTGGGTGATGGCTTACTGTCGGCTGCAATTAACGGTCCTATTTTCGGTAGTCCGAGTGCGAAACAGGTCTTGACAGGCATCGACTCTGTTCCGTCCGACAAAGGTGTGATTTTGGTTATCACGAACTATACCGGCGACAAGCTACATTTCGGTCTTGCGTGTGAGAAGGCTAAGGCTAAGTTTGCTGCGAATGGGATCCCGTTTACGGTTTTGCCAATCACGGACGATGTTGCGTTGGGACGAAAGCGGGCAGGAATGGTTGGTCGAAGAGGCCTTGCTGGAAATGTCATAGGTGGGTTTCTGTGATTCGTATCATAAGAATATTGGCTAACATGTTCTCAGTGCTAAAGGTTCTCGGATCTGCCGCCGCGGCTGGGCTATCGTTCGACAAGTGTCTCTCTCTCGGCTCCGCTGTCAACGCGAATCTCGTCACAATCGGCTCATCGCTTGACCACTGCCACGTCCCCGGTCGACAGAATCATGAGACTCTCCCGACCGATGTCTGTATTCTCGGCATGGGCATACACAATGAGCCTGGTCTGCGGAAACTCTCTCCGCTTCCGACTATACAAGATCTCCTCGCCGAAATGATCAAGTATCTTGTCGATCCGACCGACGAGGATCGCGCGTATGTCAAGTTTGATCCGTCCGATGAGGTCGTGCTTCTTATCAACAACTTCGGTGGTCTGTCTGCGTTGGAATTGGGCGCGATTACATATCAGGTACTGGTACAGCTAAGTACGTTTCCATGGTCACACGTCGCATACAGCTTCATTTAGCTAACACATTGCAGAGACGGGATGGAATATCGTGCCCGCGCGTGTATTCTCCGGTTTTTTTGAATCGTCGCTCAACGCGCCTGGCTTCTCGGTGACGCTATGCAATTTGTCCAGCACTGCTGAGCAGGTCGATCTCGATGTCCCTACAGTTCTCGACTTCCTTGATGCTCCCACAACCGCGCCTTCCTGGCCCCGCCCGTATCGCACTGGAATCAAGATCACGAAGGAGGTCGTTCACATGAACGGTGTCACGACGGCTAATGATGCGCGCAAGGAAAACGCCGATTTCATCGTTGATCCGGTCAAGTTAGACAAGATGATTCGAACCGCATGCGAGCGCGCTGTTGCGTCCGAGCCGAACCTGACCAAGTGGGATATGCTAATGGGTGATGGCGATTGCGGGGATGGTGTCAAGAGCGTGTCGTTGGCGGTCATTGACGGACTCAACGAGGAGCTCGACGGATCTGGATCGGTTTTGAAGGCGCTTGACGTCGTCAGCAAGGCTGTCGATGACATGGGCGGTACCCTCGGCGCGATTTTTGGTATTTTTCTCGCTGCACTCGTCACCGCTCTCTCCAAGCGCGCCGGCAACGTCGACGATCTTACCGAGGCTGTCTGGGGCGACTGCGCGAAAGAGGCGCTTGACAGCTTGAAGTCGCATACCGGTGCCCGTGTTGGCGACCGTACGGTTATGGACGTATTGATTCCGTTCTGTCGAGCGATCTACTCTGCGAAGAGTTTGGGCAAGGCTGTCGAGGCCGCAGACAAGGCTGCCAACAGCACGCGGAATATGCAACCGCGGTTTGGACGTGCTACATATGTCACCGCTACCAGTGGACAGTCGGTCGATATACCGCCTGATCCAGGCGCATGGGCCGTCTATGAAATAGTCCGCGGTCTTTTGGATGGATCTAATTAGTATGTACGGTGGCGATGGTGTTGTACGTAGTCAGTCTTAGGGTCTCCTCAGGCTCATAATGTCAAAGGTCATAACTTCATATGATATAATAGAAATTTGGATAGGTGCTTTACGTAGTCAGTCTTAGATATGTTTGCCAATTTCATCAACTAATACAGTGATATTATGAGCGGTCGTTTATTGTCTCCTCAAGCTCATAATGTCAAAGGTCATAACGTCATGATATAATAGAAATTTGGATAAGCTCGACGACGACGGCCTATCGAACAATGAAATGAAAATTTTATAGATAACAATAGCAAATTACATTACTTTATATATCTGGTCAATAATACCGAGTAAACAATATAGAACTTCAGTGCGATCCATCACATCTGACTCAACCCGCAATAGCATTGCATTTCTTCTCATACTGTGAAATGATGTCAACCTTAGCAGCGCTCGGAGAGGTTATATCAAACTTGTACGTCAACCATTCCTTCGCGAGTCGCCGCATGAGCTCAATCCCTATCACACGCTGACCCATACACAGGACCTGGCAGTCATTACTCAAAATCGACCGTTCGACCGAGAAGCTGTCATGTGCCGTGACCGCTCGGATGCCCGGGACCTTGTTCGCCGAGATGGCGACTCCGAGTCCAGTGCCACAGATCAGAATTCCACGGTCAGCTTCGCCCTGCGAGATGAGCTCGGCGGCCTCTATCGCCACGCTGCCGTACGACTTGCTCTCATTACTGATTTCGATCACGGAGAACACGAGCGGATTCTTCTCTAAATCGGCTTTGAGAACCGCACGGTATGAGTTGCCGGCGTCATCGCTGCCGATAACGACCCGATATCCGGCTGATTCACTGGAAGATGTGGTGGACGCTGTTGGTGACATTCTTCTGTATCGTGTGCCAGACTGTAGAGCTGCAAAGCATAGAAGGCTGCGACAACAGACAGCGACAGCGGTCGACGGTAAGATAAACCTTTACGAATCCGCAGACCATTCTCGGATCTTTCCCGGTGCCGGGGTACTGGCCTGGGAAGGCGCGCTCAAGGGATGCATGAGAACGCCCGAGAACGCGTCGCGGAAAACTGGAGACGTGTGCTTGCGCAGCCGCGTGCGGGCAACATTCCGCTGAAGACTAGCGCAGTGATGAGACTTTGCATTTGCCGAAGCCGGCCAGAGAGTGATGATCGGCCTGTTGGCGGTAGGCACTGGGCAGTGCGTACTGCGTGGGAACGCTAGTCGATGTGGGTACAAGTCATTCAGCAGAGCTCGACGAGAGTCGATAGTCACGACTTCACTCTTCGGAGCGATCTCCGAGTCGGCTCCACGGCCCCTCCCAGAGCGCACCCCCACACAAACTACACGCGCCACACTGGGAATCTACAAATATTCGATGCAGTATACGGTCACATCCCCGATCCCCACACAGACCAGCATCGTCTCACGTCCCGACTCCAGAATCCCGCAAGATAGAGATGCGATTGGCCCAGGTAGCTGAGGTGCATGAAATGTTCTGCCACGAATTGATAAATTACAGGAGTATTCCCCTTGAGTCTGTTCAACTTGGTTTCTAAGCATCTTTTCTCGGAGCAATGGTATCTACAAAACCTGAAATTGGGTTCTGTGGCCTCGGGGCTATGGGAGGGGGAATGGCCTCTCATCTAGTCAAGTCTGGGTTTCATGTCACAGGTTTCGACGTATATCGGCCGCTTGTCGAGAAGCTGGTTGCTGCCGGTGGCAAAGCTGCCGTATCGCCTGCCGCTGCCGCAAAGAATGCCGCCTTTATCATCCTGATGGTCGTCAATTCGGTCCAAGCAGATTCGGTGCTCTTCGATCCGGATGTAGGAGCTGTCCCGGCGCTGCGACAAGGTGCCACGATCGTACTTTGTTCGACTACGCCGCCCCAATATCTTAAGGACCTCAGAAAACATCTCGACAAGATAGCGAAAAGGCCTGACCTTCGTCTTCTTGACTGCCCGGTTTCGGGTGGATCGATACGGGCAGCCAACGGCACTCTTTCCATATTCTCTTCTGGTTCAGACGCGGATCTCGACAGCGCCCATATAGTATTGGAAGCTCTTGCAGACCCATTGTACCGTGTACCAGGCGGCATCGGTATGGGATCCATTGCCAAGATGTGTCATCAGCACCAGGCCACTACGAATATCATTATGGCGTCGGAGGCAATGGGGCTCGCGGCGGTGGCTGGCTTGAACACTCAGGAGGTATATGACGCTGTGATGGGAGGCAAGGGAGCCAGCTGGATGTTTGGGAACCGGGTACCACATATGCTCAAGAACGACTGGTTGACTGTGCACTCGGCGGTGAGCATTATTTTGAAGGACGCGGGCATTGTTACAACCCACGCCAAGCAGAGCGGATTTCCACTCCCACTTGCGAGTACCGCCGAGCAATTATACATCGCAGGCACCTTTGCGGGACTCACCAAGCAAGACGATGGTGGACTTGTTCGGTTGTACCTCCCTGCTAGTGACTCTGACCTTGTCGGCAAGCTCACAGAGTCAGCTGGCAGCGCGCAGGCCGGTATAACCATTGAGACCATTGCCGACATTTTGGCTGGTGTGCATCTGGCTTCAGCAAAGGAATGTATGGAATTCGCAGAACACGTTGGCATGGATATGGAGCTACTCCGTGATATTATCAGCAAGGGTGCTGGAGGCAGTGCGATGTTTGACTATGCTGTGCCACATATGCTGACGGCGGGCTTGTCCCTAAAGGCCGTCAAAGATGCGAAAGTGGTCAGAGACCGTTTGGTACGTGAAGTCCGAACATATTGTAGAGAGTAGGCTTGATACTGACACTTTCTGCAGGAGAATGCGCTTAAGAAGGCTTCTGAACTGCGACAGGCGCTCCCTATGGCTACTATGGCCCTTCAGCAGTACTATTTTGATCTGTGACATTGAAATTGAGCACCATCCTTGTTACTATTCCGTCTATTGGTGTGCTGACGACATACGCGTCGTTATTATCCCAACGTGGATATTTTAATGTCACACTGATGCTTTGGGCGCTTTTTTAGCTGTAATTATTTTAATGTAATATTCGGTTCATTATGACGTATGATCCAACCTGAATACTAATTCCTGTGGAAGTCGCCACAGCGATCGTGTGGCCATGTGCAACCAATTTGTTTCAATAATCAGATGATATTTGTTTCTGCATGCCGCGGAGAGTCGACATTGCCGTTACACGTAAACGTATCAGAGAATATTGACCAACAAATACAGTTGAAATCTATTACTATGTAGCGTCTAATTATGCGTTTCAATTCTAATATTAACCACAATAAGCGCTAGAAACCACTAAATTGCGCTAAAGTCTGTTGGCCAGGAAGGCGGCATAGAAGACAAGAAATCAAAATTTTCCAGATCCAGCATTGGCAGAGAATCATATATCGTCGGATTGACCGTTCCCGATTCGTGACCGTGTCCGATTTTCAACTGCTTATCGTGCAACGCCTCGGCATTTCCACCAAGGGGGCTACTTAGTCCATTAACAGCATTTTGCTGAGCCACGCAGCGCTCGAGAAAGTCCTTCAGACCTCTTGTGATCCGATGCACGAGATGCTGCCGTGCACATGGAGACGAATCGAAAACATCGAGGACCTGCCTGATTGTTTGGATCACTAACTGAAAATCCACGTTGACGTGCTGCGTGTATCTGGTTGACACTTTGAGCAAGAAGACCGCGACAAATGCATACATGGTATGGAAATAGTGAGGAACCCCCACCAAGCCTACTTTCAGCTCCTCCGATTCTAAAAATGACTGTAGGATAGCAAACGCAGTCGTGATAGCGCAAGCAGCTATGTCTTCCAGTTCGTGTGACAGTGAAACGCCGGAACCGTCATTCGTTTGCAATCCACGGAAAGCGTGAGAACACAGATAAAATTTCGCAAAATGGTAGTTCAGTCGGACCGCCTCCGACGGAAAATCACCGAGGCATTTATGGCGGGCTATGTATAGATACAGTAGTCAGCATTTGCCACAAGAATAACAAATTTTCAGCCAATGCCTTACCTAATTTGCCGGACCATGTGGCACCCCATCTGTCGACTTGAGTGTTGAACTCTCGCAGCTGCGGTATCAGCATCTGCGGAATTGGCTTCGTCGTATCCAAACCATATAGTTCCCGTGCACGACTTAATATCAAGAGTAGTTCAATATGGCTGACACATCGCAAGTCTGCAGCAGTTGAGAATGGTGACGCCAAGTGTTGCTGCCATTTGACAAAGTCTTTTGTCACGCCAGACGGCGGGACTCCCTGAAGAATGGAGATCTGCTCGTTGCAGAGATGTATGAACAGCCACAACTGAGAGTGGAGGAAACCATCGTGATCTGTTTTTGGTTGATCGAGATGTGCCTTGTGATATTGCAGCGATATAGCTTTTCGGGTTGCTAAACCACTCAGCATCCAGGTCATGTCTGACAGCCAGTAAGATCCTATGCAGAGGGATCGAATATCTTCGATGCCCAAGCGTGGTCTGAACATTAATTTTGCCACTAGACTTCGTAGTTCGCGGCTCAACTTGTCATAAATATCGCTACAAAGGGGATCGTGCAACGCTGCGACTGTGCATACGCATACGGCGAGTATTGTAGAAGTCTTTCGAATACTAGAAAAGTCGGAGTATTTTTCTAGATGACCATAGAAATAATGATCTAGTCGATTCAAGTACGATTTGGCTAATCGTTCGGCGTCTGCAAGCTTGATGACTCCCTTGGAAATGAAATCAGGCTGAAGCACGATGCCAGACGATTGGAGGTCAGCATCCTCGCCTTCACGGAGAGAGCGTAGCCTGGTAACTTCATAAAGAGACCTGATCGGAGCAGATGCCAGGCTTTCTGGGGTTGGAATGCTGTCGTCAATGGAATCGAGATCTTCGTCGCTGACTTCTGTATCGCGAGCTTTTGCATCTTCATTTACTGTCTCGTCTCCATCGACGGAGACTAATGGAGGCAATGAACGATCCATTCGAGTCTCGTTGACTGCTGCTTCTAGACGACTAATATGGAGTTCTATTCGCTTGTTCCATCTAGACAACTGTTAAAATGACTCGTAAACCATATATGTCAGTTCGTCAGTCTCTCACATTGATTGATCCTGTACGACAGTTTGGAGAGTCTTATTAGGCGAACAAAAAAGTCCCCGCCCCGCGCACCGTTTACACGGAGGAGTATCATTTTCCATAATACATTTGATCTTGACAAACGTTAGCGGCAAGAAAGATACCGAGCGCGTTCTCGTTCTCAGATTACCTTTTGTTTCCTGCATGCCGGGCAGGCTTTGGACTTCCGCGCAGTTACGGATATGAGTTCGGAATCGTCAAGTTTAGATTCAGCTGGTGGTGAATCCTTTGTAGGGCTAGCTCGAAACTTCTTCGCGACGGATCCAGTAGACGGTAGTGGGTAGGACTGGATATGAGTCGGTTCGGATGTGGTGATAGCAGCTGATTGTTCCACCCGTGCTGTGGGTCGGTTAGAGTGATCATTTGCGACAGGCTGAAGCCAGTCTCGAGCAGGATCTCTTGCATCGGAGACCAAAGATGCGACACTCCAGGAACGTTTCTTCATTGCAGCTCACGAATATGGATGATATATTGGAAAATAATGCAACGTAGGGAATTGTTGTAGGGAATTGTTTGCCAGAGTCTACAGTGGCCGCGGAGGCACTAGGAGAACGAGTTGATCCCAAATGCGGGGTAATGACACCGGCAAGAGACTTCCAAATTGGCAATGCCTCACCTAACCATAACATCACTTGAACCCATCAGAGCTTCATCCCCGCCTTGCTTCGACATCGTTCGCTTGACACTTTACGACCTATAACATTTTCCAGTACAGATTATTGTGCTAACTTCAGAACATGATTGTAATGCTTAAACCCTAAACCTTTTCCGCCTTTGCCTACGGTTTCCGGAAATGGAAGGCTTCCCAAGTATTATGTTTCAGAATAGCCTAGTCGTCGGCCAGCATCAACCTGGCCATGTACAGTACATGCAACCCCACACGGGGTGGGGGGCAGTGAAATACTGTTCTGCAAACCTGAAGACGCCGGAGTATAGTCAATGAGGAGGAAACAGGCATCGAGAGTCGAATGCTCGCTATCGACAATGGTTGCAAGCCTAACCTACTATTACTGCTCTTCGAGAGCACGTCGTAACGTCCACCGTTCGAGAGCTGAAAGCTTACCCATTTGACTGATCCCAGTGAACACAATAGGCTAGATTTTATTGCAGGAGAACATCGCTCAGAATGTGGTCGTGTGCTTTTCTCCGTAGAATATTGGCGCAAGAAGAGTAGAGAGCTAGAGGAGCTCTGGGAAATGATTTGCCCTGCGCCGTGTCGTCCGTCGCGTTGTCGGCGTTAGCTCCGAACCAGCATTCAGCCATTTGCTATTGCATCAGCCTGCAACTCAGCCATCAGTCGCCTCAGGGCCAAGCGAAGCATCTCTCACGGTTGAGTCTCCACGCACCCCGCCAAATTGAGTCGCATCGGTGGTCGTGAATGGTAACTAGTAACTCCCAATTCGTGCCCCTCTGGAGTCCGGAGTCTGGAGTCTGGACCGACGGTGGGAACCCCCCACTCCACTCCGCAGTTTGTTTGTGAGCCGCACAAACTCAGCTAACGGTAAACCCCGAGCTAAGCCCGCAAAGGAGGCTTTGCCGATGGCTCCTCCAACGACGACCGGTTGAAATTTCACCGTACAGTACTGAAAATTAGTCCTCGCACGCCGAAACCCCTAAAGATCGCGACTAAGGTGATAGACGAGCGGGCGTCCAAGGCTCAGACCGACAGCCAGGAGTGCCGGCCCCGGACTACTAATCTCGGAGCAAGAGCCGACTGCTCATTACAGAAGTGAGTACATAGAATCCCTCGCTTGTTTAAAAAAAAAAACTTCCTACGAACGAACGACAACTCACCAACTTCGACGCTCTCGCCTGCGCATTTCATCTTCATCTCCACTCGCCAACTAACACCATGCATGTCCTCATCACAGGCGCGGCCGGCTTCATCGGCCAGCTCGTTGCAACGCAACTCCTCAATGATCCCCACTGCAAGGTCACTCTCACCGATGTCATTGAGCCGCCAATTCCCGCCGGGGTCCAGTATCCTGCGAACGCAACAGTCGTGAAGGCAGATCTCCTGACCTCAGCTAGCTCTCTTGTTGACTGTACTCTGGACGCCGTCTATGTCTTCCACGGAATCATGTCCTCCGGATCCGAGGAGAATTTCGAGCTGGGCATAACTGTCAACATTGATGCTACGCGTGCACTGCTTGACGCATTACGTCTCAAGCGACCAGGCGCTCGTGTCATTTACGCGTCCAGCCTGGCGGTTTACGGATTGCCGCTTCCTCCCGTTGTAGACGAGTCCGTCGTGCCAACTCCGCAGTCGTCCTATGGCGCAGAGAAGCTCGTCTGCGAGTTCTTGATTAACGATTACACTCGCAGAGGATTCATCGATGGCTACTCGCTTCGATTCCCAACTATCTCGGTCAGGCCGGGCCGTCCTACCGCCGCCGCGTCCTCTTTTCTTTCGGGCATGATCAGGGAACCGCTTAATGGTGTCGAGTGCGTCATCCCAGTCGTGGATCGTCAGTTTGTCTCCTGGTTATGCTCGCCAAAGACTCTAGTCGCAAACTTGCTCCACGCGCTGACCATGCCCCCAACCCTCATGCCATCTCACATCCGCGTTGTCAATCTTCCCGGCATCAGCGTGTCGATCCAAGAGATGATGGATGCTCTTGAGAACGTTGGCGGAAAAGACGCACTGAAGCTGCTGAAAGAGGAGGATGTGCCGCCAGTGAAGAAGATTCTGTATTCCTGGGCCAATAATTTCGATAACACTCGGGCGTTCAAGCTGGGATTTAAGGCCGATCAGTCGTTTGAGGACACTGTTCGAGATTATAAATTGATTTCGGAGAAGACAAGGGGTAATGGGTATTCGCACTGAGTGCCCATCCGCCATTGCATGGATTACTTTATTAAACCCTATTTTTTTGTTGATAAGTAGTGGCTTGTCTTCGATGCGTCGAATTGTTAGTCACGCCTGCTTAGAGTGCTTATTCCGTGTTATTATAACAGGTATGAAAGCACCGTATACTACGGACTGTTGACCGTAGACAGTAAAGAATGTTGATTTATTACTTGACGCGTATTTACACGATTTTGCGAAATATATCTACTGCTACGTTCCGAATTCTTTATTCTTTATTTCAACATCGAAGTAATATTCGCAAAGTCTGCTGCTTTGCCTGCGATACAACTCTGATCAATGCCCTGACATTCGATGACAGGGTGCTCGGAACAAAACATCACCGGGCCCCCGGTGGAGCATATCACTCACGCATCAGCGTGATTAAATGTTTGTAGGGTTTAAGTTCTGCAAGAAAACTATATGTCGTCAGAAGTTGTAGGAGTGACTAATTTTCGCGGTCTCCATATCTATGTAAGTTGCGAAGTCTGTCCCCGAGTTGTAACTTATGGTTTTTTCTTTTTGAACACTCCGGTGCTATAATAAAAAGGGTGGGTAGCAGTTGAGCACTTGTGGGAGGGAAAAAAAAAATTGCCCTGAGCACAAACTACTACAGTGCCTAAGCACATCACCGAATTTATTTGCTCCGTTAACTGAATCGCTTGGCGATAGTTAACTAAAGTCTAAATCTAATAGCTACGGAATCTAAGTGCGGCCAAAC
Organism: Lipomyces lipofer; assembly: GCA_003705915.2. NCBI lineage: Eukaryota > Fungi > Ascomycota > Lipomycetes > Lipomycetales > Lipomycetaceae > Lipomyces > Lipomyces lipofer. The sequence continues at coordinate 55,508 of PPJX02000086.1, read as the reverse complement.
TTTCAGCGACAATGTCACTAAAGTTGGCTCCCTTGACTTCAGGACTACCTGGGCACAAAGCTAGCGATGGTAAAAATGTTTGATGCATCTCATCAATAATTCATTGAGAATTTTACTACGGCGTACTCATCCATCCAGCTCATTTAAAAGCTTCATTCACCGCCACCTCTAGTACTGAGCACTGAGAACGGAACACATACCGGAAACAAAAGACAATCGAATAACACGTACGCATTTTTGGCCGATGAACGAGGAGAAAGAAATTTGGCACCGTTGGTGAATCCGAGATTATGCGTTCATCGAGAAGCTCGGATTTGAACCCATATGTGTGTAGAACGTATGTTTTACCTTTGAACTAACGAGGTCGGGGAAAGAGAGGTTAGGGGAACTGCAATGGCACCGGCAATATCCCCGCGCCTCTCGGACCGCGAATGGACACCGCTTCATCAACCCACCGTTTCTTTCCATGCCGGGAATTTTGCCGTCGCAGCGTTCCCTCTCCGAGTATTGCTGGAGGCATGTCGGGGAATATATATCCACACATTTGACATCAGACAATTTACAATAATCATTAACCAGATTAACCAGATTTTGCACTATGACGCGCGCACTCGAGAACAACAAGAGCGTTCAGATGCTTCGGGCCGCTGAGGAAGGTGGGTACGGTCTCCCTGGTGTCGTCTGCGTGAGTTCTCAAACTTCCTGCTCCTACCGTCTCTTGTTATGTGTATTCTTACGTTCAATTAGTACAACGCGGAGGCAATCATAGCCACCGTTCGCGCCGCGGAAGCCAAACGCGCACCCGCCCAGATCCTCCTATTCCCCTGGGCGATCACCTATTCGAACGGCCTCCTCGTGAAGCTCGCGGCTGAAGCGTGCCGCTCCGCATCTGTTCCGGTGTCTCTCCACCTCGACCATGCGCAAGACGAGAGCATCATCAAGCAGGCTGCGAATATCGTCGACGGATTCGATTCCATCATGATCGACATGTCCCACTTTGAGAAGGAGGAGAATTTGGCAAAGACAGCGAAATGGGTTGCGTACTGCCACGATCGCGGCATCGCTACCGAGGCTGAGCCGGGGCGGATGGAAGGCGGCGAAGACGGCGTGCAGGATACTGAGCATTTGGAGGGCGTCTTGACTACTCCTGAGGAAGCGTTGAAGTTTGTGGCGACGGGTATAGATTTCCTGGCGCCGGCGTTTGGAAATTTGCATGGTCATTACGGTGCGATCGAGAATATTAAGCTCGATTTCGATAGGTTGGATGGCATTGGGAAAGCGACAAAGGGACTTGTCCACTTGGTATTGCATGGGACCAACGATTTCCCCGGATACGTTATGAGTGATTGTGTCAAGCATGGCATGACGAGATGCAACGTGAACGATTTGACACTTTATAAGTATAATAACTATATTGCCGAGAACGCAGGCAAGGTCCCGCTGACCGAGCTGATGGAGGTAGGGACAAAGTTAATTCAGGAGTGTGTCGAATATCAGATGGATGTCATGGGTGCTACCGGGAAGGCGGCGTGAGAATCTGCTTGCGTAGATCTTAGATAATCAGCGTACACAATCTTTAATTAATATTCTGCAATACACGGTGCCTTAGCTATTATATTTCCAGTCTAGCGACTTCTGGCCAAAACGCGGCAATTATTCCTTCCGGCTTTTAAAAATAATATGGCGAAGAATGAAATCACATAGACCCCTGCAAATTTGATGAATTTTGATAAATGGTAATAAATTATAAATGACGCCTTATTTCTCACAAACGGAAACTCGGTACAACACAACTCATTATACCACCCGATTCGCCAACCAAATCTTCAGGCTCGTTAATCAAGCTGATATCAATGGTGCATGACATGTGAATTCATATGGGACTGACTGGCGGATTACTAACTTGCGTCTCAGTGCTCTCAGATATATCTACTTGCATCGTTCGATGTGAACTTGAAGGTTTAAAACCGGTAGTGATTAAGAGCGCTGACAAGATCCTCGGATTATCCTGTCTCCAGCAAGTCAACCCACAGATCTACTGGGCTTGTAAGCTATCTCTGCGGCCCCGGAGGCGAATTAAACGGAGTAAGAGGACCAATTCCCGATCTCGACAGACCGAGTACCATGAGCTCATGGCCGCTACGTGAGGCCAACTCCGACAGGTTACCCCACACGCAGATCATACGACCATTGCATAGAGTTCATTCCCGACGCGAAGAATCGGAAGTCCTGGATCTATTCATTGACCTATCCCGAATTGAAGTTCCTCAAGATTATCTCGACTAGAATCCTGCAAGGTCTCATCCGACCATCCGACATCTCCGGTAAGTGCTCTGTGAAGGACTCTCTGAGGTTATAGACTACCGAGCGTTGAACAAGTTCACCGCGTTAGATGCCCATCATCTTCCGCTAATATCGGATTTCTTGGACCAGTTCGTGAGGCAAAGATATTACTCGGCTAGCCTGCGGGGAACGTATAACTTCGTACGGATCCCGCAAGGCGAGGTACGGGCCCCACGACCCGATTTGGATAGTTTGATATCGGGTAATCCTTCTGGACTCACCGACGCTCCGGCCACGTTCCAGAACCTCATGAACACTATTTTGCAGGATTGTTAATTACATGCGGTTGTTTACCGGCGCTTTATTCCTAGGTATTCCACCGATTTCGCCCACATCCCAATGCCTCAGCTACCCGCACCTCCAGCTGATGTGAGATTACCTCCGAGGCTGACCCTTACACTGAGTCGTCGCGGAACTGACTTTTCATGTCGGGTATCGACAACCGCGGACAAGCAACCGTGCCGCACGCCACCCCGCACGCGCTACGCCGCCTTGGCAAAAATCATCATTGTGTCATCACTTTCCATTCCTGCGACAATGCCAAATATCTTTAAGAAATCGGATCTTGATTTCACCCATAGCATGAAATGAATGACCTGGCGCCCTCTTGTTACACGTTAAGTGACAATATGGTGTTCTGCGCGTTCTCGTCTTGTTGCCCATTGGATAGATATATATCCCTGGCCATTCCATGAATTTAGATCTCTATCATTGGATCTTAGTTTCCCTGGGTACTACCTCTCCAAGTCTGTTCTTTAGTATTTTTGTTCTCAGTCCCAGTCCTGTCCTGTCATCCAGTCGCCGTAAAACTGGCAAGTTGAGGCGTCCAGTTGCATGTCCATTACCGAGAGACTTCGCAGTCCTCGAAGCATTCCTTACATGGCGTCGCTACATCTTGAGGTTGAATAACACATCTGTGGTTTACCCGTCGAAACGGCAACGCCGTGGTCAGAGACATTGAGCAACTTCAGCTTCAAATGTTATTCCGTAAGAAACATGACAACATTAAGACAGACGCTCTTTCACGCACCAGGCCCGATAGATGAGATCACCGAAGGTATCTTGATTCCACGGCCATTCCGCCACGCATCACTCACGTTATTGATGCCAGGAACGTAAGGAGACGACATCGGGTTAGGGTTAATAGATCCGCGCGCATGTAGTCGATCTGATCCCGCAGTGCCTTGCCCTCCATCCGTACCACTCCGAAACCTCCCCAACTCCACTACCATATCGTACCGAGCCACAGTATTGCAAATCGTCAAATTAGGAGTGAAGATTCGGTCCTATGAGGAGGAGGGCGGGGCAATGTTATCGAGTAATCGGTGTCCGCTTATGTACTATCCGTTGTTATATTCCAAGGAACGTATAAGGACAGGCCGCGTGCAGGCACTGCAGTACATTTGCTCTTCAGGAAATCAGATCTTTCCTTCAGCCATCTTCCGATATTACGAACTGCCACTGTTCGCCGCTAATAAATCGGTGGAAGGGCCAACGCAAATGCAAACAGCATGTGCTCTGCTTACACAGATTCACAAATCACGTGATGTATACGGCGAGAGTGCTGGTTGCATTGGTCAAAATTTAGGTTTGATTGGGTGGTTTGTGATTTTGGAACCTTACGCGATCCCAGATCTGCGACTGGAATGCGTGCAATCTGGCCAAAATCTAGTAATTACGTAAGAAACATTAGTCTGATTTTGGACGTTTGATCGAGCCCAACAGTGTGCGGGAAAGTCGCCCAAAACCTTATATGTAGTAATTGGACCATGGTTTGTCTATCTGCAAGCTATTCGCTCAAAGTGATCAGCTTTTGGTTCAACCCTCGACGACATTTGAATCTCGGAAGATGATATCGCTGCCTCCGCTTGAGGATCGAATGCCGTTACCGCCGTACATGGTTCCCGCTCTATTCACAACCTTAGTCGCATCGCTGCTATTCCCACCAGGAAATCTTCGTATCTACATTGCTTCGGCTATTCTCGTGTCATTAATCACTCAACTGCCATTTTACACCACTGGTGCCGCATTGAGCGATTACTCGATCGGGTGCGCTGTCGGCTCATGGATCTTTCTTTTTGCCGACTATGTTGTTCTCTCCAGCGCCGAAATTCAGTTCTTCAAAGAGTCCAGGAAAGTCGGAGATTCGGCAGCTACTGTCATTTCTGATTCAAGGACATGGATCCAAAAACTGTCGTGGAGTCTCAATATTATGCTATCGTGCCGCGGCATCAACTGGTCCTACCAAGTCAAAAACGTTCCTCCGGGCGTACCATCATGGTATCCTCTTCGCAGCTTCCTTCTCCGACACGCAATACGGATCCTATGCTTCTATGTCCTGGTCGATGCGTGCGATATCCTCATCTTTTCGACGACTCAGTCTCATCCCATCCATCCAACTCCCCTTCTTGTTGAACCTGTGAGCCGTCAAGTCGCGCTGTCGTGGCTCCACGCTCTCAAGACGTATTTCATGCTCAATTTGCTTTACTCCTTTGGGGCTTTTGTCACTACGGGCCTTCATCTCTACTCCTCCCAAGACTGGCCCCCTCTCTTCGGCCAGTGGCAAGACGCTTACACGCTGCGCCGCTTTTGGGGACAGACATGGCACCAAATGATGCGAAGAATTGTTACCACGATGGGACATTTCGCGTCTTCTCCCTTTCCCAAGGGGTCGTATGCATCAAGGTATACACAACTGTACATCGGCTTCCTGTCGTCCGCATTAGCTCATGATTTCGGCGCTTTCATGACGGTCCGTCATGACTTGGGAGAGATGCGCTTTTTCCTCAGCCAAGCTGTTGCGATCACATTTGAAGATGCCGTCATTGCAACTTCTAAGCGGATGGGATATGTGAAGGTGCACTGGTGGACGCGAGCAGTAGGATACCTGTGGGTATTTTGCTGGCTTTGCTATTCTTTGAGGTTCTATGTGAATGGGGCCATTATTGCAGGTTGCTGGGGCAATCGAGAGTTACCGTTCAGCATTTTAGACAAGCTATGGTGACCGTTGTACATTTTCCGTCTCTATAATCGTTGGTCTACTACACGTGGGACAGATTTACCCTGTCTTCACCGTCACTAATACTTCGGAGAGAAAGTTCCCTTGCCCTCCGTGACTTACCCTCCCGCATCTCCCAATTTTTGAGACTGTTGGAGTTGACTAGGAGGGAATGGGTTGATTAAGGTGCTATTTAAAGCCATATGCTTACTTTGCCCCATAACTTATCGGCCCTAGTAATATGGTGTAGTCGACAAGGACTTATTACATCCATCCATCAGCGGGGTGCCCAGATTCGCGGTCTCCCTTTAGGATGGATTAGGGAGTATAAGAATCAAGCTTGGCAACATGCAGTGTGTCAGCAGAAGCAATAATACGGCTGTCGGCCGTGAAGACACAGCCTGGAAGACATTCAGCTGTCGACAGCCATCGGCAGTGATTTGGCTTATTCCCATAGACCTTGGCGGCACTAACAGCATCGTCTGATAGGGTAACATAGGCTTTCCTGCTCATCTGAGCACGATTTTGATGGCGCCCGAGATAGCTGTCGGCCTCTTGCAGCAGGTGGAGGTTGCTCGACGAATGACACAGCTTATGGGAACGGGCAAGGCGTCAGAGTATCTCTTCGGTGCCATGGATATCGACGCTGTGGACGCCGAGAAGTACGGATGGATTAATCGCGCTTTCGACGCCGATATGGACCTACATGAATATGTCGACAGGTTGTGCGGAAGGATTGGTCAATTCAATCTGTCGGCAGTACAGGCCACTACGGCCAGCGTAGCTAGCGCTGGAGTTACGATGGAGGCATTTGAGACGGACTTCCGCGAATTCATGCGCTGGTTTTCAAACCAGAGGCTGGAGAGAAAATGAAGTGAAGGGAGGAACCTATTGTATAGAGGAGCTGAAATTGGCCGATTCATTGATGGCGGCTTATGAGTAAGGTAATCTGGTAATCTGACCAACGACAGCGACAATGTACCAGATTTGCCCTGACATACAATTCCTTAATGAGCACCGGGAGCTGCTCCTGTCAGCCGTAACTGTTTCGACGTGGAGTCTCCCTCCTCTGCCATCCATCGATGAATCAATCGATCAGAACCAATTTAGACACAGCTGTTTAGACACAGTGAGAGCGAATTTCTGGAAATCCGTGTAAACAATCTACAAACAGCTATTCCCCTATAAGTCTGTAGACTAGCACAAGCTGACGCGCATTGCCCAGTGGGACGTACGCACCATGGGGCAACATGGTCCCAAGTGACAGCATGGCCAACTGCTTCCGCAGAGGCAGAAAAGGAGTGCGAGTTTGAAGTCGTTAGTCGGTGGTGCAGTGAATGGAGGTATGAGGAAGAAATGGGGTTTCACTTTAGCGGCAGAGCAGCTATCTAAGCTAAAGAGAGTGACTGTGCTATCCCGTATTGTGCCGAATTGTAATTTCATCTTTAGATTTTTAGAGCGGCAAGTTTAATAAAGATCCCGCACTTTCGCGTTCTCTATTTACGTATTTGAATGAACACTCAGTCCAAGTCAGAGGATCAATTCACCAATGAATAGAATGGAGATTGTGGAAACCCTATGTTGGTTAAGGTTTCTACCGTCGTATACTAAATTTGTGAGTAAAGCATAAGCCAATTAACACTACATGGTGAAGCACATCTGGAAAATTGTCAGGAACGCACCACCCCGCTTCCGGCACCTGTGCCTAGTCCGTCCCTGTATTGTGGCCCTCTGTGTAAAAGGGCTTTGTTGTGAATTTTAGGCATTTATACGTGTCGTTGCTCCCCTGGAGTAGACAGGAATTAGATTCTAAAATATACGACTTCAAGTGTCCGCTTTCCGTCTATAGTTCCGGTGTCCCGTCCGAAACGCCTTCCTCATGCTACAGGGACTTCCATATAGAACCAAGTCTCGCCATTACAATTTTAGAGATCGTTGTCTCTGGCCATTGTAGGATAAGGACTTTGTTGCTCAGCAGCTCGGTCTCTTGTAGATGGCTGGTTGAAATAGGGAAGAGTGAGATCTACGTGCTAGTTTGAGGCGTTATTCTGCAAGGGCGAACGATACCAGGTGGCGGGTGACAAGATAGTAAGGAAATTGGCATCACGCCGCGCGTTAGTAAAACTGGGGATGCGGGGAAATGCGGGGAGGGTCCACGATGAACGGAAGTGACGATCGCTGAGTCAATGCGCGACTCCGGCCTAGCGCAAGTCGCGGTGTGGAGGTCTGGGGGTCTGGCTAATCCATTTACCGTCATTAGTCACTGTGAAACATCGGTCCAAAGTCCGCAATCCTTGTCAAACTTGTATTATCGGAGACGACAAATCTTGGCTGGCGGGAGGAAATTCGGACGTAGAATGTGCAAAAACTGCCGCGCATCAACAAAAGGCGTTGAAAGCCAAGCGAGGATGTCGAGGGCTCGCGACCTCATCTCGGTCTTGAGTCGGGGCTATCGTGATTGGCCGTGGTTCTCTCTGGGGTTATCCCCGAAAGATGGGTTGCAGCTTTACGCTCTGGATTTCTGTAAGACATTGTCTGGTACTTATAGTCCTTGATTTGCTATAATGTAGAGGCTTCTCAAGATCCGGGAATAGCGGTTCCTCCCCTAGCCTCTCAATTTCGGTAATAGCAAGACCATTGCAGGCATCTTCATATTTTGGCGTGACCAACATGTCTCCTTCGATTAATACGGCTCCGACAAGTAACTGGTGGAAAGACGCAACCGTCTATCAGGTAATTAGGTCGTGCTCGATTTTGTGAACTGTCTGAACTCTAGTTAACCTTCACCAGGTCTATCCTGCCAGCTTCCAAGACTCCAATGGCGACGGTTGGGGTGATATTCCAGGCATTATCTCGAAGGTCGACTATCTGAAAGCCCTTGGCGTCGATGTTCTTTGGCTCTCGCCCATGTTTGAAAGTCCGCAGTGTGATATGGGGTACGACATCTCGGATTACGAGGCAGTATATGCTCCCTATGGAACCGTTGAAGATATGGACACACTAACCCAGGCGTGCCACGACCGTGACATGAAAATCATCCTTGACCTGGTCGTGAATCACACGTCGATCGAGCATGCCTGGTTTAAGGAGTCGCGCTCATCCAAAGACAACCCAAAGCGCGATTGGTACTTTTGGCGCCCGGCAAGATATGATAAGGATGGAAACAGACTGCCTCCGACCAATTATCGAAGTTACTTTGCCGACAGTACCTGTAAGTCTGGGTGTGGTAGCTGGAACATCGATTCGAACTCGGCTAACAAATGTGTTGTAGGGGAATGGGATGAGACGACGCAAGAGTACTACCTTCATCTATTTGCCAAGGAGCAGCCCGATCTTAACTGGGACAATGAAGAAACTCGCAAGGCCATCTATGACAGTGCGATGCGATTCTGGCTCGACAGAGGTATCGATGGCTTTCGGATCGACACAGTGAATAGGTACAGCAAGCACACCCACTTCCCCGATGCTCCAATCACAGACCCAGCCAATTTTATTCAACCTGCAACGCATTTGTTCAACAATGGTCCACGTATCCATGAGTTCTTACAAGAGATGAACGACGAGGTCCTAAGCCACTACGACGTCATGACCGTGGGTGAATTGGGTCTTACTCCGGACCCTAAGCACGTCCTAAGATACGTCAGCGCCGCTGCGAATCAGCTCAACATGGTATTTCAATTTGATATGATCCATCTCGGCATGGGCCACGAACTCGCGGACAAATATGAATACAGGCCTTGGAAATTGACAGAGATGAAGGAGATCGTGACAAAGTGGCAGAAATTTATCGATGGAACCGATGGTTGGACTACGGTATTCTGTGAGAATCACGACAATGGACGAGCCGTGTCGCGTTACGGCTCCGACGAACCCGAATTCCGCGAAGTGTCGGCGAAGATGCTTGCAATCATGATGATCACAATGACTGGTACACTATTCCTATATCAGGGCCAGGAGATTGGCATGATTAATGCGCCCAAGGACTGGCCGATTGAGGAGTATAAAGATGTCGAGGCGTTGAACTATTACAAGGAAGCTGAAAGGATTTCCAAGAACGGTGTAGATCCAACCCATCGGGACAGGATCATGAGGGGTCTTCAGATTATGGCTCGCGACCATGCACGGTTACCAATGCAGTGGGACGATTCTCCAAATGCAGGCTTCACTGACGGACAACCATGGATGCGCACGCACAATCTGTACAAGGAAATCAATGTGAAGCGACAGACTCATGATCCTAACAGCGTACTCTCATTCTATACGAAGGTGCTCGGTTTGCGAAAGGAATATAGTACACAGTTCATTCATGGCGCATTTGACTTGTTAGATCCCGATAACGAGCACACATTCACTTTCATGAAGTCGAATGAGGACGGACGTGCTCTGGTGGCATTAAATTTTACGAAGACGTCGCAACCATTCAGGCAGTTAGAAGAAAGTAAGAAGATGAACCTACTGGTCAGCAATTATGAAAAGTCAGCACCGGAAATGCTCCAACCGTTTGAAGGAAGGGTTTACATTATAAGCTATTAATTAGTGATTGTTTCATCACGATCGATATGGGCGATAATCTTCTGAACGATAATTTGTGAATTGTGATCATATTCAAGACGATTCGAGGTGTGACAATAGAGCGGAAATGGTCGTATTGAAGATTATAGATTTTTTTTTGGGGGGAGAAATATATTAATTATTATGGTCGAAGTCACACTGTTCATACGTAGCCAGTGAAGAAATGCAAACGCGAATTCTGATGTGGAATCATTTGAAAAGCATAAATAATAAGTATTGTACATTAAAGACAAACTAATATTTGTCCCTGCTACTCGTTCTGTCCGAATTTGTACTTTTTGCTTTCATAGACTAACCGTAAAAAGCAAAACGCTTGACGTCACGTGCTCGACCCTCAGTCCCATCACCCGCGCTGGCCCAGCTTGATAGGTGCCACCGTCAGGAGCCTTCTAAAATCGGTCAGCGACTATAAATCATCAGCATCTCTCGCCAATCTTTATCAATGCCCTTTTATTTCCAACTCCACCTAGCCTTTCATTTACTATCATGGATGCTATAGCCTCTCGAACGTCTCCACAATCACGTCGATCGTTGTCGCGTGTGAGATCGTTTCAGCCTGTGTCTACGTCATCGACAACCATGTACGGTAGTCCTACTCCCGCAAGTGACGAGTCAGACGAGCACGACAGAAAACCTTTAAATTGGGTAGTTTGCCAGAATCTACTAGATCATCGACTGATCTATCTAGCGCGACATCGGCTATGATGTCGATCGAAAAGTCTCCGGCGTCGGACGAGAGCGCGCTATCAACATACGAGAAGGCGCTTGATCTTTTGAGGAAGAACCCACCAGAACAGCAACTTGATTTTCAAATATCACTTTCCAGGTATCTGCAACTGAGGGAATCCTTTTCTAAGATAAAAACGGAGAGAAATATTTCAGATGATCAAAGGTATGAGCATATTTTGTAAGTCATATATTTTGATAGATAGTATCTGACTACTTTCGATATTATAGATATCCTAGCTTGTCGTACAATAGTTTTACCCAGACAGCGACTGTGGTAACTGTTCCACATAAAATCCATGAAGTTGCAGTTTCAAATGTCAATTTCGAGATCTTTGCCGGCGCTAGGGCCCATCTTTCTAATTACAGCCCGGAATCAAAGCGCAAAATTCAGTCTATTCTATCTTCCACCATCGACGACTTTGATGGCAGCTACGCAAATAGCTCTAAACAACCAGATGGGGGATTCGACTATAATCCTGATGGGGCTAACTCTAGGTTGATGATTGCCATTGAGGTCGGGTTCCGTGAGAACTATAGTGCACTGTGCAGTGACAAAGATATGTGGCTCAATGGCCATCACGTGAAAGTTTGTATATTGGTATGTCTCAAAGAATCGCCGCGATATCATAATCCTGTTACCAGGTACGAGGATATCGAAGATGTTGATGCAGAGATGGGACGAATGGCACAGAATGTTGAGGGAGCCTTGCGCTTGAACCGCTCACGTGGTTATTATGGTCCAATTGAATACAGGAATCACAAATGGGTCGGAGAACTCAATGAAGTCTTTATTGAGGTCTGGAGAGCCGATAGCTCTGTTAGATATGTGAGTATATCTCCAACTGATTCCGCGAAGGCATACCTTTTAACGTGTTTTAATTTTAGGAACTGATTCAAAATGGATCCTCCTGCAGTGATCTCCCTGCCACACTCGGAATCAGGGTCAGTGACCTCTTTCCGGATGATGCGTGGGACGCTGTCAGCATTCCAGATAGTGATATTCCTTTCGACAGTACTGCGTTTGTACAGGACCTCATGTCATCCATGTTCACAACCGCGGAGAGAAGGCTCCATAATTTCATCCGCAGAGGACTCCAAGGAGCTGCATAGACTGTGTTTGCGTGTTTCATTTGCTCTAGAACAAATTGCTAAATTGCTGTATTGATATACAAAATGAACAAAATTGATCTCTGTCGTCCTCCTCCTATACAGTCTTTATTGGTGTCCAGTGAACGCACCTCAGTAGCTGAACCCTAAACCGATTCCTGAGCCGCATGCATACCCCAAGAAAATGCTAGCGGGCGCCAGCACTTAAATGCGCCACTTGTTATCGGGCCATTGCCAGGCCATGGCAAATAGGGTTTGGAAAATTCAACTGTGAAGATCAGGACGACAACAGACCTCCGTCACCTCCGTCAAAGAAGGCCAACAGGGCCAGTTCATACGATAAATCGACATGGGAACTCATTCAATTTCATCGCTTAACTATGTATATGCACAATAAAATATCTCAGTTTTGAATCGGACAATAGCATATTAAAAACTCTTGTTATTCATACATGCTCGACATTTAAATCCCAAGGTTATTCGAACTTCAACTTCCGGGCTCTCTTTACATACATATTCTTTTCGAACGACATTACAAGTACCGTCTGGCCCGCAGGTCAACATATAAGTTAAAGTATCTTGCGATCATTTTATGGTATACCATTAAACTTGAGATTGAGTCTTCAATCACTGGAATACAGTGCAGGTTAAAGTTTCGAAACAATCTTCGTAGTCCGTGTCCGCGTTAACCCTAATAAATATCATATCCTTTATTAGGGTTTCTTCTATTTCTTTAAGGGGTAAAATCAAAAATGCCACTGAAAAGATTCATAATATCAAAAATGCCACTGGGCAAAATGCCACTGGGCGTTGTACCCATGGTACCCAACACCGTTCCTCCCAAAAAGTTGTGAGCCGCACGGGACCCGCCAGGCGCATCAGTGACTGCGATGAAACTTTGACTCAAGGAATTAAACAGAACTCGCTCATGCAGCAATATGAAAGAACTCGGGTCCGGGAATAGGATGTTTAACACTGATACTGACGCTTCCCTTACATCAGATGGACCTGCAGCTGTGGCAGTTTGATCTGTTTGCACTAGCTGTGCTGTTCTCGTCGGGGCTGTGGGCCCTTCTGATATGTGGATGCACTGTTCCCGTCTGTGGCACACTGCCCTTCGAAGCTGCTTCTTGTGGGGTTGGCCAGTCCCGCATGCTCAGCCAAAACCTAGGATTTCACTGGGTTAGGGATTAACCCTGCATCATATCGTCTAACGGCCAGTCTGTTTCCGAAAAACTGGCCGAAGTACTACAGAATGGCACTCACCAATTAGCGAGGTAGCAATATTCGGCTCTGTTTGTGATACATAGCCGATGACGTAGCAAATATATCCATGGCCGCAAAGCAGATCGAAAAATTTGACCGAAATTGGACCGGTTCGTAAACCCTAACCCTATTTTTATAGATGCCAGGCCCCGTATTCGAGGCACGACGCAACCAACTAATCAAATCAACAAACAAACTGAAAACAAAACAAACAAACAAAACGCGACAAGACAAAACACACGAACAAAACGGGATACAAACAAACACTCGACGGGGCGGAGTCCTGTGTCTTGTCACGGTATACGGGGAAGTGCCGTGCGCACCGACACCCCTGTGACATCACCGGGCACCCCGGTGCCCCGGTGCCCTTTCTACCAGGGAACGGAGTAGGGATCACGATCATACGGCAATAGTGCAGAATATGATATCATCATTTCCATTCTTATGACCCTGCACGGAATCACTGTGTAGGTTGTCTCTAGCAAGTCATCTTGATCATCGTGTACCGGCCGTCGCCTGTGCGGAAAAAGGGTACCTGAGTCAGGGGTACACTAAACTCTAATCAGGATAGTCGATGTGCTCTAATCACACGACGCCCTGCCCCGCACTCACTCGGTGAGATCCAGGCCGTCGGCTCATTATCACGAGTGTCAAGCTATGACGTAGAGATCATCTAATAGTAACTTCCGTTGCCTACCTGCAAACTATAGAGCTAGCACATTACCCTATCTACGTTGAGGGTACAGTTACAGTTGTCACTTTCAACAATGGGAAGCGTTGGTGTATAGCTCCGATCCGATGCAAATTTCATCATTGAGACGAACGGCATCCAGAATACCAAATCTCACAATTGCATGGAGAACGAATTGGTCATGTTTCAGCTGCGACATGGTTAACCGTCAGGCTTAGATAGGCACGGTGATATCTTTCACCACTCACTGTTAATGCTTGCCATGTGAGATAATCCTTCGGACCTGCAGCGAGCCACTCTACGTGGTGATATTCAGCAGATCCTGAAGACTCAGCTCTGTTGATGCCTCAAGCACATATCGGGAGCTAGCATGCACGCGTTCTATTATTACTATCTCTTCAGGAAAAATATACATGACTCGATGACGACCTTCAGACTATAGTGGGCAAAGTCTGTGGGAAATTTATAATGTCTCGTTTCTTAATGTATTCCTTCCGTGGGCTTTGGGCTTCTCTATCAACTGATAGAGGATTGACTGGCTTTTCCGAGACCATGTGTCATTCCCAAAAATCAGCCGCCGAATCTTCTTTCCAGGTGGAAAGCTGTTTTCCACCATCAAGTCGTTTGTTATTGCCAAATTAGTTCCCTGTGTGTAATGGGTACTACTCTACTACCGTATGTCAGCAATGCGGACAGGGGGATATCAACGACTTAGCGAAGTCCAAGAGTCCATAGTATAATTGAACATAGATAATAAAGGCTGACATGCAGATAGCTGGTGATTACAAGATTCAATCGGGGTGATTAGAAGATTCAATCGGCGGTACGGGCCCCGACTTGGGGAATTAGGACGCTGCTGACCCGAAGGCTTGCTCTCAGCCTCATTCACTATAGACAAATTATAAAAGACCCGGCTTAATGGTCTTGTAGGTTTGCAGCTGCCAACTGGCTATGGCAGAACATGTCCCTAACCAGAGTATAACTGCGGAGGACATTAGTGCACGAATATTAACAATGTCAGCAAAAGGGCAAGAAAAGCCACTTCTCTTGGCGGCGGAGTTGGAAGCCCTACTCATTCCTGTACCCCGCGAATAAAGAACCTATACACTTTCTTAGCCCCGAATGACCGCAGATTAACACAATATCCGAGACTTCCGTGCGTAGTATTATTTTTAATTCTCCGCATTCGTTTCCTACCTGGATATTTCGAGCTTACTCTGACCACCTTCATATCTACAAGTGCTTACTACCGTATTTCCGTACCCCGCATCAGGGCAATGTACCATTTACCCAGTCCAGAGGACGGACTAGGTAGAGTATATAGATTATTAACCAATGGATTCGTCGTGTGTTAAACGGTGTCATGGTGTATACCCTCCTCAGGAAGCTATAAGTAGCTCCTCGTCGCCCTCCTTTCTTTCGATTCTTCACTGCTAACAGCATCGCTATTGCAAAGAAAACAAGGTAAGAACTCGCAGCAGCTGTTGGCTCTCCTGAGCACTGCTAACTCTCACACAGTGCCACGGTAGAAGAATCTGAATTCCTTGAGAAGTTATTCTACTGTTCCTGATATTTACTCGTGAGTATCACTCCAAGACACGCCGCATTTCACATAAGTAGGCTGACTGAAAGCAATAGAAAATCCACCATGAAGTTGTCCGCTATTTCAGCAACAGCCCTCCTTGTCCTGGTCCCCGGGACTACGGCCTGGCGTGTGCGCTTCTACCATGACGCGAACTACCAGGGCACTGAGGCCACTTGGAGCGGGCCAGGAGGTACTGGGACTAAATGCTTCGGCAGCATCAGCCCCCTGGACAACGAAGCCTCCTCAATGCACTGGTACGCTTACAACACCGAACGGACCACCAGGTGCTGCATTACGCTATACGATAAGGCCAATTGCCAGACCGAAAACGAGAACTGGGACCCTATCTTTACTTGCTCCGATTCGCAGATTCCGGACTTGAAGGGCTACGTTTATCAAGATTCCGTTAGTTCTTTCAGAACCACGTGTTTCCCTGCCTAGCGGTCCTAGGATCTGCCTTAGGTGACCATGAGGGGACATCTTCGGGGTAGATGGATAACTCTCTGGGGTTACTTGCAATTTCATAGGTAGTCAGTAATTGAGAAGCACATACTAGTCAATGCAACCTTTGATTTCCCCAAGAGATTCCTTAGCCTCTGCCCATGAAACTGTGCCAGGAATACTCCGCTTTGCAATCTGTCTCCTAGAAGTACGAGGGCCAACTCTTTCGGTTAGGTAGACATCCTTAGACCTTTCAAGTCTCTGATCATCATGTGAAGCTGGCGGGATTACCCCGTTACAGAACAGGCAATATCCAAAGACGCCACACGCCCACATATCAACGCCTGGCCCGTAGGTTGTGATCTCCATTTCCGGGGACAGGAACGGGATTGTTCCCACGGACCCAGGCTTGGGCTCACAGGTAGTCGCGCGAACTGTGCCACCGTAGTCCAAGATGACAGTGCTGATGTGCTCGGAAAAAAAGCTCACGATGCCTAGGTTACCCGGCTTGATATCTCGGTGTATGAAACCTGCAGAATGAAGAGCACGAATACCTTGGAGGATCTGGTAGAAGGCTGCAAGTTGAACTGGCTGGGGAGGCAGAGTTTCTGCGAAAGTGGTCCGGGCAAACCGGGCGCGGGCCCCTGATGTGAATGGCCCAGATACGAACGGTACTACTGCCCTATGATGTAATTGGCTATTAGGGGAGTCAGAGTCATTTCGCTTTGAAAATGTGTATACAGGGTGGTTATCAGCTGGGCTAATGGGGCAGTCCAAGCTGCAACTTCTCAGAGACTCGAGAACAGCACGCGGGCATGGATGAGAATGAGAATGAGTATAAATGCGCTAGCAATCTAGCTTTATTGCAAGGCCACGGATGAGAACGGGTCCAGCCGCGTCACGGTCCTACATTTCTGTCAAGTTCTGCTGGTTGATTGACATACGCAATCAAGGACAATCTGCGTCTCGTTGTGCTTCGGCCGTCGCGGGGGCGCGGTGGGGCTTTAAGTGGCGCCTGGTCATGCATTAGCACCGCGCTAACGAAATCCGGTAAAGCCCACACTGTAACTACTCGCCCGTCACCCCACGCGCGCCAAACTCACTCATCCCTAACCCGCCACGAGCCAAGTCACGCCTGAATCTGCCACATTCGCGCCCGTTTCGTCTTCACCTTTGGTTATCCCCTATTCCTAATCCCCCCGCCTCAAATTTAGACTATGTGTTGTACTGAACTAACTGTGGACCGGGCACATCGTCTCCGCGGAATTCAAGAAGACATGGGCGGCGAGACAATCGTAAAATAATTGATGACTCGCCAACAACACGTCCGGAAATTATAACACCATGGTTCAACCGAATTGTCTAAATTTTCTCTATTGACTATTTCTATTACTATCTAATTTCCTAATCAGAATGGAACCGTCCGGCAACCTACCACTTCACCTGACAAACCATTAAAAGAAAATTATTTTGGGTGTTAGGGGTCGTGGATGAATTCACGAGCCATAATGATGGTGAATGAGTGGGCTGGGAAGAAGTGCGGTGGAGCGAGCGCACCGCCGATCCACAACCTTTGATCGCACAAAATTCTCAAACGCACCGGAACGCAACGAGCGCCATCACCAAACACACCGGCCTAGTAATTAGGCACAACGCCGTTACTATTGGAGTGGAAACCCTGGGCGAAGCAGATACACTAATGCCTAATCGTAACAAATTTACTCTAGGGTGTTTTCACTATGCGCTTAGGGGACCCAAGTTTAAGGTGGTGGAGCAATTCAGATTCGGACCAGCCAACAAGCCAACAAACAAAACTCGAACTGACCGCTTAGATACGTCCATTCGTTATATCGTAAGTGGCTTTATATTGTCCCAGTACAGGCGCTTCTCTAGAAGCAACTCTCAGCTTTGCAGTAGCACGATCCATCTGAATATTGATTTGTACGTCGTATTTCGTCAGCGTGTACAAGTGTGGCTCCTCTTATGCCTGCTGAAATGAGAATATGGCCGAAGTTATCGGAAGTGATCGACACACTGTCTCCTCGTACCGATCAGCGTTCGTTGCAACCTTGTCTACCACTTCATTCACGAGAGGAGCCAAATGCGGAACCTTCAATCACGCGATTGAGAACGCCGCAAGAAAGTATATTGAACACTCCGCTGCTAATACATGAGGAAAACCGCCGGCAGTTCTCGATATTATAGCTGCAGAATCAGTCAGAGTTCTAAACGGCCCAAGGTACAAATGTCGGTAATCGAGAAGGCTCTGGCCTTTATGAAAGACGAAAAGAAATTTAGCCCTTATCAAGGTGATGTACCGACATTCGAAGAGAGCGCAAGTTTTGCTGAATTCGCTCAACTCCATCCCGAACTGGTCAATGAGGACAATTATGGCCCTAAGTATGGATAGTAAGAGCTGTTTATAAGCTATAGAAACTAACAATACAATCTTGACAGATGCCGTGTTGAGTACAACTCACGGACGAGGAAGATGATCATACAGTCGGCATATGCTTCAACTGTCCACCAACAAATAGCGCAAGATCTTCTGATGCAGATAAAAGCCGATATTCCTTCCAGAATCCAGTCAGGACGATGCATTTTCAGCTCCGGCTCTATGGAGGCTTCAAAAATGAATGGAATAGGTCCTGTAGAGAGTCTGACGGCGATATTAACTTTGAAAGGAGCCACGCGAGCATACTTCAGCGCACTGTAGCGATAGAAGTCGGCTTTTCTCAGTCAGAGAGCTCTTTAAGAGAGAAGGCAAGAATGTGGGTTGAAGGACGGGGAGCACAAGTCTGCCTCGTGGTACTACTAAACGAGTCGCCCCGGTACAAAATGCCAGTCGCGCATATCTTCCCCAGTGAAGACCTTAACATAGAAACAGAGACAAATGCGATGGTGACTTGCGGAGCGCTCCAAGCTGGACGACGTCAATGTACCGATCACGTACTTGGTACTTGGGCTGGACGTGGTTTGGCGCCCTGACGTGCGACTTTATGGTCTGCCGGTTGGATGAGCAAACTGACAGAACAGTATTCGAGAAATATGTCAGTGATAATGGTTCTATTTACGTTTCTACTTTGTGGAGTAATTTACAGATGAATAACAAATTCTGGTTTTAGAACTTGGCCCTTTCGTTTAGTTCTGCAAGGAACGTCGTCTCGAAGAACATTGGTCTCAAGCTTAGTGACGTCTTTCCAAAGGGTTGCCATGCAGACGTTGTCGATAGGGAGGTACGGTTCGACTTTGAAGACCTGCTGTCTAATTTAAATGGCAGCATGATTAAGGACGCTGAAAGCCGTTTCATCGCTTATTTGAAGGAGCATGTGCCCGATGTGGCAGAGCCGTGACATCGCATTGGAGATCTGGAAATGAGCAAAGATTCAGCTGATCGTCAGCTTGCAGATGATGATGGCGATAGTGACTATATTCCATGACCAGCTCAGGTTTCGTACTCTCTTGTAGTTATATTTGTTGTCTTTGAATTGGTTCAAGCTGACATGACGTGTATTTTTATGTTGTGCAATGAGGCTATGGTGCAGAATCTTCGAGTTCTGGTGTTATATGCATGGGCGTACTGCTCTGGCACACTTTTTCTTCTGTTGAGTTCCTCTTTACCTTATATGTGATGAACTCGGACCAGCAGCAGCTGGTTCGACGTGGGAAATTCCCACTTAACAAAATAAACCTATCTGTGTTGGGTTATAGTATTAGGATTACCTGTGTGCGCCTAACAAATTTACGTTGGAAATTTTTCACCATGGGCATAGCGAAGCCAACTTTATGATAGTGGAATTCTCGTGGTCGAAATCAGAACTGGCCGATACAATATCACCGGGTTTTGCCCATATCGCATATCGTATCGTCGTATCGCAGTTACGATATCGCCAACTGGGCGATAAAGCGCAAGGATGAAAAGTACAGGGATTAATTACTATTAAGGTTATGTATATTACGACTAATATTTTCACCATCTTTTTAACTTTTGACGTTCAGAAGCGCTTGAAGATCCCGCTTCGACCACGTCCATGATGTGTGAAATATTTTTTCTATTGGATGGAAAGTCAAGTGAGTCACGATTGGGAACCTAGATCAACTTCATGAGGTCAGTCCGCAAAGTTCACCGGGAAAGTTCACCGACAGAATTGATTACTGTAGCAAACTTTATCTGCTAGCGGTTCTGGAGTCCGATCTAAATAGCCAGCGACTATGCTCATAGGCCAAATATACATGCAAAATTGGTATGGGGAACGTGAGAATCCCTAACCCGTTTCCTTTTTGAGCTTGCCCTATGGGATCATCCAATAGTAATAAGGACGGATGCTGTCCTGAAGTAGTTTTGTGATCAATGGGCATCCATCTGCTGGGATGATAGGAACGCCCCCATATAAAGTAAACCCTATTATTGACACAGATAACTGCTTCCAAGACTCTCCCTTGTGAAGTTCAGTCTACGTGGAAGTATTCCTTGAGATTTTTAAGTCTAGCAATCAACATCATGCCTCCGATTCTATACCTTGTCCGACACGCTCAAGGCGAACATAATGTGAACGTAAGGAGACCCATGTATGCGTCGGACATCCAAAAAAGCTTGATTGAATTCTAAGTGAAATGAACAGGATTCCCACCACATCCGTGATGCTACTCTCACTGACACAGGAAAAGAGCAGTGTCGCAATCTCAGAGATGCATTTCAGTATCATAATGATATTTCACTCGTATTGGCCTCGCCTCTGAGGCGAACCATACAGACGGCCTCGTATACATTCGGTTGCGCACTGCGAAAGGCGGAAGTACCGTTTCTTCTGGTCCCCCAGGCGCAGGAGATCAGTGGCCTCTTGTGTGATATCGGGCATGACCGAAGCATGTTAGAAGCCGAGATGCCGAAGCTTATCCCCAAGGCAGAAGTTGGCTTTGATTCAGTGAAAGTGGACACGAGCTTAGTGGAAGATGGTTGGAATTCGAAGGTACGCTTGGAATTTCTTTTGTCGTACGCTTGGAGTTTCTTTCGTCTTTGAAGTGGTGATGTATCGTCCACTCAGTCTATTATGAATGTTTTTACTTCGGTTGAATTGCAAGTCCACTAATGCAGCGACTTCCAGAAAGGGATCTATGAGCCACGACTGAGAGCGGTTCAAGAGCGGGCAGCAGCGCTGAGAACCTGGTTGTGGCAACGACCAGAGCAGCATATAGTTCTAGTGACACATGGTGGTTGCCTTCACTACCTCACGGAGGACTGGGCGTCATATGACAAAAGCAGAGGTATGATTCGTGCAGATTTCTATGGAATTTTTTTCACAAATTGAATTTGACAGGCACTGGGTACCGAAATTGCGAATTCCGCCGCTTCGCTTTCACAGAGGACTCAGACAAGATGGAGGCACATCTTACTGAAATAGGAGGGACTGGAATCAAGACAGGTAGGCCATTAGATGCGGACGCACATGTGTTGCATGAGGTGGAGACTGTGGAGAACGCGAATTAGAAGTTTGTTAATCAAACTATTGTGCTTTCAATAAGGGATAGAAGATTATATAAGTTAAGTAATGGTTGTCTCCCAAATTTTTTTAATGGCTATTGCAAGCATTTCCTTTTAAACTTTTCAATAACCGTAAATAATTCTAAGAATGCTTCGGCGATCAATCGTGATAATTGCACATGTCTTAACCAAACGAGTTTTTAAGCTGAAAGACAATTAGACAAATAGTAGCGATACTGGAGCAGGCAACTCCGGTAATGGCCATCTCTGCAGGGCCCTACAGCCTAAGTTGGAAGTGGGACGGCGCCATGCGCAATTCGGATTTTCTCTTTCGGCATTCCAATGCGCGCTGCATACGCAGTTGATGTCTCGCCAATCACCCTCGATGAATAGATTCCGAGTCAACGTCGAGAAGGAAGCACTCGATTGGTGCACACAGAATCGCTTGTTCTCAGTTCCTCATGGAACCCGGCCAGACGTTCGAAGCTGATCAGCGCCGAACAGATGGGTCTACATGCCCTTGTGTACGGTGCGACCTCCGACCAGCTGCGCATGAGCATCCGCAAGCTGAAGAACCCGAGTAACGACGTCGTCCTACAGCACCTGTTAACTCTTCGGGGAGACGAGTACACCGGTCGCGGTACTTCTTACGTCTCCGCGAGCCACCGAGAGTATGGGGCCAATAAGGGTCTCAAACATGTTGGCTACGCCTATTCTACAAGCGGCAATGTCAAGACGTCGCCGGAAATTTCTGTCTCGGCGGCCCGCAGCGGGAGGCAAGACGGAATCGGGTTGGGGTTTCCCAAATCCGCGGGACTCTAAAGTTCCGCTCACCCCGCGAAGATCCGGTGGATCGCACGCGGAGACCGCGATCAGGCGGAATGCATGAGATGTGGTCTATATGATGTCTGCACGGAGACGCGCTGTGGTGCCTTCTGGGCCATTGGGCATGAGGAGGCTGTATGCCACCGGTTGAGGAGAAATCGTGTGACAAAAGTTATTCGTGCTAATGCCAAGCTCAGAGACGTTAGGTTCTCGAACGGGATTTCAAGGGAGGAGGTCTCCCAAGGAATATGGAAGACATGGTGAATAGGTGATTACTGAGTGACAAGAAAGAAGACGGCAGAGAAGGCGTTCTGCTGTTGCTAAAGACGACAGGCTACGAATACCTCCTGTCACTCTTTGCATTGGCAACATTGGAGCACATCGCGACTATGGCTCAAAAATACTCCAAAGGATAACGTGAGCAGACGAGAAGTGGGCGCCGAATTGGTCCGAGACGCGATAAGCTTTGAAGCACAGGACGACAGTTGTCCGTCAAAGAAAATCAAGGACGTTGCGAGAGCATCAGAGTTTACCTGCGTCCGGGTGACGATCGGGTATCTGGTGTGGTTAAGCACGATAACTTGTCCCTGCAGCCGTGTACATAGTCTAAACACAAAATTGAGCCACCTTCAAAATGAATTTGTTTTATTAATTCAACCTCATGAAGGTGCAGTCTCTTTAAAACGGATATGTTATAGTACTTAATCATGTATTGCCCAGATAACCTAGAAATCAGAAAAAATGCCAAAAACGAGATAGTGCAGAGTGATGGAAGAATTTTCGAGGATAGTGTTAATGCCATCACGACAGATATAAAGTTTATGAGATCGCGCGTAACAAGTCGAAAATTGAATAGGCCTGATGCACACATGCGGCTAAATAGCATATATTCTGGCGCACAGCATTGTCAATACTCAGTTTATGAGTCGCAGATAATTGCCAAATCGCCGATAGAATAAGCATTATAAGGAGAAGCAGGATAGGAAAATATGTGGGCAGAGATTGAGTTACTGCCTGGACCGAGGAATCGGAATATACGTAATTATGACGTGAGCACGCATACCCTAGTGTCGAATACCCGCGTCTACTGCATCCACGCTTAGTTGTGCGTAACTAATGATACGGCGGGACGTATATGCCTCAGCTTGGAACTGAAAGCAAGCGGGGGAACGTCGTACCCCAACAATCACCTATTTAGCAGTCAAATCGCAAGATTTTGCAGCACCATTATTGTCTTTGGTTTAACTTGTCAGAATTCGATTGTTAGCCAAATAACTTCACATTTCGGAATCTCGTCTATTACGAGAAAGAAGGTAGTGTTAAAATAGTGGCCAGTGCGGTCGCGAAGCAGCCAATGTCATTAGAGTTCAGTGAGCGGATTCTCGATATACTTGACGAATCCCACATTGTTAGATATACACGCGGTAGGGTACAATAGCCCTAGCCCTTCCCTAAACGCAGTACGTATAAAAACTACAAAAACCGAAGATCGCTTCACCAAACCTTTATCACTACTATCCTCGAAATCTGCAGCATTCGTCCGACAGCTTTCAGACTTCCTACGCATAACAACACAAATTAGGTATATCTCGTTACGCAATTGAGACGGAGCAGTGCCACCTCTCGCAATGGAGCTATCAAAGAGATCAAGGTAACTTTCTTAGCATGATGGGTGCTCTGTCACTTCTTCTGCCTGGTGACCTCCCAAGCTACGACTGGAAGGTCATCTAGCAGTTGAAGTGATGGGGCTGAGATTATACCATTACGAACTTGATCTGGATAATTCCAGCGAAAGGACATGCTTGCCCCCTTTTCTGTTATAAGCTCTAACACCGCTAACCCGCCATAGCTTCATACATTTTAAGCGCTCGTTATCAACATGTCTACTGACAAGATTACATTCCTAACCAACTGGTAGAATTGTCGATTGACACATGTCTACTTTTAATGCTGACTATATCGCAGGCATGCAACCCCGTACCATGCTCCCCTGTACCTAGCTCAAGCCAAGGGGTACTTCCAAGAAGAGGGTATCAAAGTTGCTCTTCTTGAACCCAACGACCCTAGCGTATGCTTCTGTCCCCGGATCTATCCCTATTATATCCGTTGCTGACACTTGAGGTAGGATGTCACTGAAATCATTGGAAGCGGAAAGGTGGATCTCGGCTTCAAAGCCATGATCCACACCCTGGCTGCCAAGGCCCGTAACTTTCCCATTCAATCAATTGGATCCCTCCTTGACGAGCCATTCACCGGCGTTGTGTACCTCAAAGACAGTGGCATCACCACCGACTTCCGCTCTTTGAAGGGGAAGAAGATCGGCTATGTGGGAGAATTCGGAAGTGAGCAAGAATATATTAGCATTCCCAGTACAAATGTCCATGCTGACAAGGAGCAGAGATTCAAATCGACGAGCTCACATCCCACTACGGTATGAAGCCCGACGAGTACACCGCCGTCCGCTGCGGAATGAATGTCTCCAAAGCCATCATCAAGGGTGAGATTGATGCTGGGATTGGTTTGGAGAACGTGCAGATGGTCGAGCTCGAGGAGTGGCTTGCCAGCCAGGGCCGCCCGAAGGCGGACGTTCAGATGCTCAGGATTGATGAGCTGGCTGAGCTTGGCTGCTGCTGCTTCTGTACTATCTTATACATCGGTAAGTCGCTTGAGAGCTCGGGGATTTTGCCTACTAGACGTCAGAGTCTCCAACTCAGATCTTCCCGCTGATACAATCTGTGCCAGGTAATGAGAAGTTCCTCGCGGAGAACCCGGAGAAAGTCGTCAAGTTCCTCCGTGCCTGCAAGAAAGCCACCGACTATGTGTTGGCCAATCCGGCCCAAGCATATGCCGACTATGTGGACTTTAAACCCATCATGGGTACTCCTCTCAACCAGAAGATTTTCGAGCGTTCTTTCGCGTACTTCTCCAAGGACATGAAGAATGTCAAGAGAGACTGGGTAAGCACGTCAACAGACCTCATGCAGAGGTTTCTTTCTAACTGTGAGATTATGTAGACCAAGGTCACCAACTATGGCAAGCGTCTCGGTGTCCTCGACGCAGGATTTCAGCCCAACTACACCAATTCTTTCCTCAGCTGGCCGCTTGAGGGTGATTCGGCTGATCCTACCGGCGACCAAAAGAAAATGGTGGAACTTCAAAAGGATGTTGCTGCCAATGGGGGCTTCCATAGGCTCCCCGTTACAGGGACGGTGGCATGAAGTTGGATGTGATGGAATCGTGGTTTACGATTGATTGGTGAGGTTGGAAATGTGTGTGGTTGAGAGACCAGCATTCGACCGCTATTGTTACATGTCATATTATCTTGGGCATACATGTCCTCCCAGTTGCTTACTTCTCTTCTTTTCTTCATGTAACAATTTTCGTAAATACATGTTTATTTGCTTTTCTTACACTTTGTCTGAATATCTTTATCCTCCAGAGCGGTAGTTCTTACAGCGTCGGAGAATGTGCAAGTCATAGTCAAACACAAACGTATCTATATTATTTTCGAGTTCTTTGTAACTAACCATAAACTATATACACCAGAATATGCACCACCCCAACTTCACGCCTCGCGCATCAATAGCGATCGAATCGGCCTCAAATTCCCATCGACTCATGACTCATCCAATCTCTACAGCTCCAACCGCCAGGTCGACGCGCCAACGAACCAACAGATCGATCGCTCGCACGATTATCGAAAGCACATGTTTTTAAGGTGGCCACGATGGTCCTGGCCCCTACTACTATCAGTTACATTTGACAGCTGTAGATGGGGCTCTGAATTTAATCGGAGAATGAACTGGAAAATAGCGCATCTTCAGTTTAATGCACCCATTATGAAAATTGGGGTGATGATTAGAGGTATTGTTCGGCATTTTTGATTCACTGCAAAAGTATATGGGCGGCGCTTTTGAGCCAAACAAAGCATTTCTTCTGACTCTGGGGGGCACCAACCTTACTCCGGCAACTTGCCATCCGCTCCTCGCTCTAATCTTGCGTCTCTTGCCTCAGTTGCTATATAGTTTGAGGATGAGGACATTCGTAAATTGAATTATCGAATCTAACCCTAAACCGAAGTGAGTATGGTGACGTCATCGACCAAAGCGGGAAACTCCTCCCATGCGCAGTGACTGCAACTAACCTTCGGCTAAGTTTGGTTTTGGGCAAGAAAACAAACCGGCACGGCCAATGAACCTACCCACCCAGCAGCCAATTGCCTGCCTACACATATCCTGTCCCGCATCTGCACGGCGGAGCATCCGCAATGGTACGCTTGCTAAACGTCTACTCGATGTCAGCATTCGCGGCGCTCGGCGGTGTACTGTTTGGGTTCGACATCTCATCTATATCGGGAGTCATAGGTACGGATCAGTACAAGAATTACTACGGCAATCCACTGGGGGCGCGACAGGGCGCTATCACGAGCGCAATGGCTGCGGGTTCGCTGTTGGGTGCGCTGTCGTCTAGTGATCTCGGTGACCGGTGAGTGCAGTGTTATGGGTTGGCTAGGCGAACGGAAAAGCTGATAGTGTAGCAGTCTTTCGCGTAAGGTCTCCATTCAACTTGGCGCTGGTCTGTGGTGCATCGGCGCTGCCATACAGTCTGCGTCAAATGGCGTCGAGATGTTAATTGTTGGACGCATAATAGCCGGTTTTTGCGTCGGGCTGACATCAACGCTCGTTCCCATCTACCAATCGGAAATTGCACCGCGCAAGTTTCGCGGACGCATCGTCTCATTCCAACAATTCGCCATCACCTGGGGCATCATGGTTCAGTACTTTATCGAGTACGGCTGCTCCTTTATCCAATCTGAGCTTTCGTTCCGCTTGCCATGGGCTATCCAGGCCATTCCTGCCATTGTCCTGTTTATCGGCCTTTTCTGGTTCCCTTTCTCGCCGAGGTGGCTCGCGAGCAAGGACCGGTGGGACGACGTCTTGAGGGTACTCGCATTCCTGCGCTCGGAGAAAAACAACATCAACGACCCGCACGTGCTAGCAGAGTACAGGGAGATCGAAGACCAAATTCGGTTCGAGCGCGAAGAAACGTCCAACTCGTTCCGCGAACTGATCTCAAAGAGGATGCGCAAGCGAGTATTCCTCTCGATGGCGATCCAGTTTTGGAGTCAGCTAAGCGGCGCGAATGTGATGAATTATTACATCGTGTACATCCTCCAGTCAGCCGGCGTCGCTAACGCGGAACTCCTGGCGTCGATCCAGTACGTCATCAAACTGGTCATGGTGATCCCCTCCATTTTGTGGTCGGACCAATGGGGCCGCCGTCCCGTTCTCCTCATGGGCGCGATCGTTATGGGCTTCTGGCTTTTCTTAATCGGCGGTCTGCTCAAGCGTTACGGTGTAGTTAACCCCGTCCCGAACCAACCCTACACTTGGGTAGTCATTGGCAATCCTGCTGCGTCTCGCACCATACTAGCCTGCTCTTATCTCGCCAGTGGCACCTTCT
Source organism: Lipomyces lipofer (assembly GCA_003705915.2). Taxonomy (NCBI): domain Eukaryota; kingdom Fungi; phylum Ascomycota; class Lipomycetes; order Lipomycetales; family Lipomycetaceae; genus Lipomyces; species Lipomyces lipofer. Next base: position 28,006 of record PPJX02000086.1, on the reverse strand, counting down.
CCATGACCTGGGCTCCTGTATCCTGGATGTATCCCCCGGAACTTGTCCCGATCCGCATCCGCGCAAAATCGGTCTCACTCGCTCTCGCGTCCAATTGGGTTACCAATTTCGCACTGGGCTTCGCCGTCCCGCCGCTGCTCCGCTCCATCAGGTGGGGCTTGTTCTTCATGTTCGGATCCTTCAACTTGGCGGCGTTTGTTCATGTCTGGTTTGCCGCGCCCGAGACGAGGCAGCGCACGCTAGAGGAAATGGACGAGATATTCGAGCACGGCGCACCGCTGTGGAAGTCGTTCTTGAACAGGCGGGATACGAATAGGCTCGATATGCTGGCGAAGGAGATTGAGCTAGGGCACATAATGGTTCATCGGCCTGTACATGCCGAGACTTCTGATGGTGATGACCACGTCATGAGTGAGATCAGTGCCTAATTGTCAGGAACAAGTTCTGCCTGACAGAGCGCTGCATCACAATGGATCGTGGCTGAAGAGCGACAAAATGTCACCATAGAGACATCGGAATAAGGTTGTGTGGCTGCGCCATTGGTGATCTTTGAGATTCTCCGACTCCAGTTTCGAAGGAAATCGCTTCTGGCTTAAGACTTTGCAATAAGTTCACGGACACGTCTCAGTGTCACATGGCCTGTAAGCTGATCATCTTGCTAAGAAATCTTAAGGGACAATGCTGGTTAGTAGGAACACAGTTGCAGGGTGTGTTTGCTCAACACGTAGATCCTGAAGAGATCGTCGAAGAGAGATGGGTAATTCGGCTGTCCTTCCCTGAATTCTCATAATATATGATATTTTTCTCGGTCATATAGATTCCGCTCCTGGAGGTTTAGATCGAATTCTCGTCGTAGACCTATCCCAAAAATTGCTCCTGGCTTCATTACCACTTCAAATGTCTCGTAAGATCCTCTACATCGATTCAACCTTAATGGAGGGTCAATATGAGTCCTCAATTAATGTCCGGCTGTCATGTCACCGATCCAACGACATCACATAGAACGTCTGAACTGTAATCCATGCTGTGCCCCAGGACCACTTGGATACAAAGCCAACGGCGGAAATTTATTAACAGTATTCAACCCCGTACTCGTCCATCCCCGTTAGAGTATATAAAGGGACTAAGATTCTCGCAGAAGTAACGAAGAATATATTCTAAACTATCAACTTCAGCTATTCGCCGTGAGTGTTGGTTTCGATAGCTCGATCTTTACAGGAATGTAACGACGGCGCCATGTGCCCCGACAGGGGCTTGCGCGCCGCATGCGGCTTGCAGATGCCACGGGCAATGACGTGTTCTCTCCCGCACCTATACTTCTTTGTTTTCAAGATATGTTGCTACGATGTTATTTTGACAATCGTTTGAAACGCGTTTATCATGCCATCGTCTCGGATTGTCCTTACGACGACTTGGTTCATAATCTATAAAAGGAGTACAATCGTGCTCCAGAGGTCGATTGAATTTATTCTATAATACACGGTATTAAGGCAACCATCGTTGCAAATCGTATACTCCAAAACTCTCTCGCGCGTACAGGACGGCAAGAAAACTTAAAGTGTGAAGGGCAAATAGTCAAGACATCGTGCAACACCAAGTTTTCTTCCCTGCCGTATGAATCTAATGCCTTCCGTATCTAATTCTTCCAAAACCTCACATGAACCCCCTTCGCGTTACACATTGTCAACAGCGCTCGTACATATGGTCTAACTCTATCCTCTGGTCTATCCATGCTTTCGACACCATCAAACGTCTGCAAAAGTCTCACAATCGTGTATCCCGCTTCCGTCAACGCGTACTGCTGACCCAGACAGATCCTCGGTCCCCCGTTGAAAGGCAAATACTCCCACGTCCATACATTGCCCTCTTCCCACCGCTCTGGCCTGAACACCTCCGCATCGTCGCCGAACAAGTCGCGGCGGCGGTGCAATGCCCAAACAGAGTAAAGGACCATCTGTCCCTTTCGCACGAGGATGGGAGACTTTTGGTCTGGTCCACCGCCACGAGGCAGCACAGTATCCTTGTTCGCGACTCTAAAATTCTGCGGGACAGAGGGATACAGCCGCAGCACCTCGTTAAGCACATGCCGTAAATACGTCGCACCTTTCAGCGTCTCGAAGGTAATAGGCTTCTTGCCAGGCGTATTCGGCTCCTCACCAAACGTGTCGATAACCTCCTTCCTCAGGCGCTCAAACACCAGAGGATGCCGTGCTAGGAGATAAAAGGTCCAGCTTAATAGCCCCGCAGTCGTATCCCTTCCTGCCAGGAGGATATTCAAAAGCTGATCCCGCAGTTCTCGTGGATCCTGGGTCTCCTCTGCAAGAGCCTCCAGAAAGACATACCGCTCCGACTTTAGCGGCACATTGCCCTTCTTGCCCTGGTGATGGCGGTATATGGCCTTCTCGACATAGTAATCCACGAACCGGTGGACGATCTTGTTGACGACGGAAAATTCGCCGGGGTTGACGATCCAGTAGAAAGACTGATACAGCACGCGCTCGGCCAGAATTTCTTGGGATTTGTCGAAAGCGTAGGCGAAGCCACTCTTACCTGTATCGGAGGCGACAGGAGCAATTATTGTTTGGGCAGGGGATGCGGGGTCAATTGAAAGACAGAGAGAGCCTACTGACTCTCCAAAAAGAAACTCGGTGGCGGAGTCGAGGGTCAGGCGATAGAACAGTCTCTGAACATCGAAGGAATCTGAGGCTGTTTGCGGGAGGTGAGCGATGAGATTTTGCACATGAGGCTCCAGCTTGGTGATGTCATCCGAGATCTGTACTTACCGTTAGCAACTTGCTCCTCATATTTCGCATCGTGGACAACAAGCATACCTGCTGTCGACTAAATTGCGGCCTAAGCAATGCCCTCGAATGTGCCCAGGACTGATTATCCAGCGTAAAGATGCCATTGCCTAGTAGCGGATACAACGCAGCATACCGCGTTCCAAGGTCGAAATCCGCAAACTTGGTGGCCAGTATGGCCTGGATATTCTCAGAGTCGATTGTGTTAACTATGTACGAACCCAGAATAGGGCAACCGAAAGTGTTTCCGTACTGGTCAAAGTAGGCCTGGAGCACGTCCACGATTTCATCGTTTTTGAGTGCCTTTCGAAAGATGAGGAACTGTTTTATGCCGAGGAAGTCCCTGGATATTTTCTTGAATGGTTTAATGCTGTACTTGCGGGCGAAGCGGCGCCGGACGACGATGGTGTGTATGTGAACGAATAGGCTGTAGGACACGAGCAACGAGAGCACAATGAGCGCAGTGAGTATCGTCATGATAATTAATATATGTATATTTACATACTAAGTCAGTATGAAATTGACTGGTCACACTATACTGCCATTTGGACAAATGGACAAACCAAACGACTGTAAAGCGTGTGGACGTCTCTTTATGGAATATGCCCGCTTTCGAGTACACGAGCAGAGCAACAGATCGACACGCTTAATGACGCATGGTACTACTGCATAAATACCCGGCTTTCAGGACACCCTTTAACCGTTGCAAATGTGCGCTCACCGATTTTGGTGGGATTTGGCTTAAAAAATTTTTTGAATTTTGGTTGGGGCTCTCTCGTCTGCGCCCACCGAAACCAACAAGCTAGGCCAGTTATCCAATGCACGTCTCCCTGGCTAAGTGACACTAGTCTCTTAGCCTAGTCCATTTATGGTTAGGCTTCTATTCTCCCTTCAGCTTCTCTGCAGTATAGGAGAAATGCCGGATTGCAGTCTATGCAGATTCTACTATAATTCGCATAGTCTGGTTAATTCTTAGTGTGAAGTTATTCTATGTAAACCCGTCGCTATAAGCGAGTGGGGGAATGCGCTTGGGCATGTCAAGCTCTTTCCATGACATCTGTCCCAAACTAACACCATTCTGGAAAGGATTCTGAGCCCTCCAATATTTTTTCCGCTACATTATTGAACAACTCTGATAGGGTAGGGACCATTTCCGTGCCCAGGGCTTACCTGGACACAAACCCAGCGGCAGGACGAATGTCTGAAACTCCAGGGCAATCGTTCATTGGCAATAGTTCGACCTCTACCAGGCTCACCATAGATTATGTAGTCGATACCAATTAGCAGCCCAGTAAAGCCTAAAATTAAACTGCAGCAACTACCTCCTTTAAGTTGTTTCCGTATTGTGACGAGCTGACCGTGCTGAATAGAACAATGTTCTCCTCAAGCCCGTGATCATTTCCCCCGCATCGTCTTCCCCCCTCCCCACCGGAGTTTCATTCCTCCGGGCATTATCTTGATCACAAATCGACCAGAAAAATCTAATTACTATGCAAGAAAAGCAAAGATTGTCAGCCACAGACTAGTAATAGCTGTTAGGTCACTCTCGTGTAAGCAGCACGATCTTCAAACTTAACGCCTTTAGTTGATTGTTCTCCGGATTCGATTCCATCAAGACAATGGCTCGCACGGCGACAAGTCCGATGACTTATTGTAGGTTCATAAGACGGAACTGATCACCCTTGTAAACTGAATCCGCAGACCACAACCAGACTTGTTAAGCGTGAAGATCGTGTCACAACAATCCCGCTGATGTACATGTAATTCGATATACAGTTGACTTTCCATTGCGATCGATTCATGATTACATCGCTTCGGAAAAATATATTGAGATGAGGTAAGCTGGTGACAATCCTCTAAGACATTACACTATTGCGCGTCACAATTAGATTAGATCTTGTCAAGTATTTGCAGAGAAATTAGACTACTATTAGAACGAACGGAAGCTTATTTTTACAATAAATAAATGGCTAAAATCTACCTTCAACAATGTCGACCTAGAATATTTAACTGCTGATTGCGCTCTGACCGACGCTGAAGTTGAAGTTGAAAATGCGGGTGAAAGGGATGAGGTAAAAAGAGAGCGAGTATGGGAGGATGACTGAATCCAAACTATAGCAGGAGAAAAGGGATAAGTCGTGGCGTAACGCACCTAAATTGTATAGACCACCTAACTATAACTTGAATTATTCAACATCAACTACTATACAGTCTTCAACAACTCTCTCATCTTCTTCTAATACATCTTCTTCAACTTCCTCATCACTTTCAGCTTTATACAAATTTGCTTGCCCTTCTTTTTGCCCTTTTATCTACACGCTCTTTTGTCTCTTTTCAGCTGCTACCACAACATCGCACAATTCTTGAGCAGAAATATGAAAGTGACCTTTAAAACCACCCTTCTTCTCTTTGGACGAGTTGTACGCTTCTTTATTATGGAGCGTAGATTGCTAGCATCATGTTGGTGGACAATACTCTGGGCTCGAAGTTTCTCAGTTCCAGTTGTCAATTTTTGGATATATTGACCGATTGACCGTTTGACGCACCGGGGAAGTAATAGTCGTACGTGTATCAATTGTGATATTGAGCAACTCATTTGCTTTCCGTAGAGTTGTTGCATCAGGGGGTGAACTATTAATAAAGACTTGATTAAAACTACTCTGCTGGTGGTGTTGGTGTTTCTGGCTCGGGAGTACTATTCTGATCCATTGTACGAAACGCTCTCTTTGGATTGAATGGAAAAAGACCGGCTCCACGCCATGCAGATTCAATGTTTTGTCGAGTACAAGATTCTGACCGGGCCGTGATATATGCTTCATCCATTCAATCTTCTGTATTCGTATAAGTTGAGCTTGCCTTCATGGTTTAGAGTGGTTGAAGCGTGTTTTTTGGGCCAGCAACTCGAGAAAACTCCAATGGACAACAACGCCTTCTTATTTGTGACGGTCATGATAGTCATCTCAGTGGAAACTTTATATCTCATTGAATTCAAAACCGGATTACACTTATGATCCTTCCTCCTCATATCACATCTACTTCAACCACTTGATGTTGCAATATTTGGTCCGTAAAAAAAGGATTGACAGCCGCACTTTGCTTGTCCATCCCTTTGTATTTGCTGAAAAGAACCGCGTGTGGATGATTTCTTGCGGTATCCAACTCTGTAAGACGTCCTGACCTTTAAATATCCCAAGTGGTTCAAGTTGGTTTGATCTGCACAGATACACTCAATCATAGAGACCCATTCTTGACGGCCAGGAAGTGCTTGATGCTTTGTACGGAGTCTTGGATCAAGTATTATTCGAGTTGACTCCATAGTTCCTATTGAAAATCCAGACTCATCCATGTTATACATGTTCTCTTGCTTGATTCCTCGTGATATAACAATCTTATGATACGCGTCAAACCACGCGTCAAGTACTTGTTGCCCCGTCCATTCGTACGGTCTCAATTCGACGTCCTATTACAACTTTGAGATATGGATGACGCTAGATAAATCGAGGGGCCCCAGTCTTCACCAAGTGGGAGGTGTAATTGAGGTTCGAGATAGTTGAATGACGCGTCGTCTAAGTCGCGAGACTGATCTGTACGAATATCTTCTGCCATTTCACTCAACAACTGATGTCCAGGAGAGTATCCACTAATAGTCAATTGTTTGATCCACTTAAGAAGAACGCTTTCCTGTGTTGGCGATAATATCTGCTGGGTTTGACGTGTTTGGGCGAGTGTGACACTTCCATGGACGCGACGCGTAAAAGTAGTCTTAGTAAGGTTTAAGACTTTTGCAGCGTGATAATATGACTTGTATTTGCCAGACTGGACTCCAGATAGTGCTTCATCAATACGAACATTAAGTTCAGCTGTAGTTTGGCTCTTTCGACGTACCATTGTTGAATAATCCAAGTTATAGTTAGGTGGTCTGTACAAATTAGGTGCGTTACGCCACGACTTACGTTTGGCAAAGGTGCTGAAAATCGAGTTAACAGGATTAGGGTCGGTTTGTACTGGCGCTCCTGGCGCGTTAGGGTCCACGTGTTGCCCAAAGCAGTTTAGTGCGGCGCAAATACAATATGAAGATATTCCTTGAGTGCGGACCATGTGGCACATACTAATTCAAACATATGTCGATGCCAAACTCAATGCCAACCTAACCAAGGCTTTGCTATGCTGGCTAACGACAATCAAGGGCTCACCGCGGCATACGATACCTTAATACTATTTGTATAGTCACCTGAGAGGAGAACGAGTTGTCCATGTCACGACGACGGATTCCTGGGATGTACAATACCAGTCCACGGGATTGCGATGAACGATGAGAACCGAAAGGGTTTCTTAGCCCTAAAACAAAGTGTCAAACAGAGAAACGACTAATCAAACATTCAAAACAAAGGTATTGTCAACCCTTGCCCAATACCGGTTACCTGGACAGCATCACGGCTGCGGCGGACGGCAACTCCGAAAACGGTGCTCCTGACAAATCGTGGCGTCTGATAGTCACTTGCAAATGATGGTGGCTGGCGCTAGTCACAGAAGCTTGAGATATGAGAGTAAGCTTATATCTTATGATGCCTGTGAACGCAGAAGAGCAGTGACTAATAGTCTCGTAGATGGATCGCACAAATTCTGATTATGCTTCAAATGCTGTCTGGTTTTTGATCGAAGGAACGACGGCAAATTTGTTATAATGGAGCGAGATTGCGTGACATTGTGCAAGGAAGTCAAAGCTTTTAAACGGCTGAGAGGGGAAAGTGTCAACTGGTCCGTGTCCAAAAGGACGGAAAGATTGGCTTTCTGTGCTCGGGCCTCAGCAATATCCTTATCACGGCCCTGCTGTTCATTTCATACCATGCCTTTCTTATTGGCGACGATGCTCTGATCTCGGAACATATATGGTCGCCGACCTTGGAGACGACCATGTCTTACTTTTCTAACTAGCGTATCTGTATATACTTTCTTTTTTTGAGTAGTCGAGTATTGCACCGCAGTTAAACTTCCAATCTCCAGCCGCAAAGCCTTTTAGAGCCTTCATCCTGGAGAAAACTTCCTGTTTTGGATCTATTAGGGTCTGAGGGATAAGAACTTTAAATGCAGAATATGAACTCTTCTGCTCGACATGCCTCATTCTTCCGGGGTTCCAGTAATTACTAATCGCCTTAGAGATTAAGTTATATAGAATGAGACTCCCTTGGAACTGGGTAGGATCGTGTTCGTTTAGCTGGAGGTAACTTCGATGCTGTACAATTGGAAGTAACCGAGTTTGAGCTGAAGCGCGGGATTATCTTTGGCACCGCTCACGATACTTCACAATGGCAGAAAAAAATGATTTGGAGAAGTCACCCGGGGTCAAGGTTGCTTCGGACGTATCCTCCGACACCGGGGACCTCTTTAACATTTCTGATCTCGACCCGGCACTGGCGAAGAAAATGACACTCGTCAATTCTGCTATTGATGAAATTGGCATGACTAATTATCATTGGAAGTTATTCTGTCTGAATGGGTTCGGGTATGCTGTTGATTCGGTACGTATTATGTTCAATTATTCTCTTTGTCTTTTCAGTTTATCTTTTATTGACGCGATGGTGTTGATAGCTACTCATTGTCTGTTCTGGCATTGCACAACCCCAAGTTGAGCTTGAGTATCCTAGGCCCAACAAAATTAGAGGTATCTCAGTAGCGACATCAGTCGGCATGTTTGTGGGAGCCGTATTTTGGGGCATGGGCGCGGACATTATTGGACGACGACTTGCTTTCAACTCGTCTTTATTTGTATGTGCAGTCTTTGTGATCATTGCAGGAGCAATGCCTAGTTATATAGCATTTTGTGCTGTTGCAGCCATCTATGCAGCTGGTTCTGGTGGCAACTATATTCTGGATGCTACTACCTTCCTTGAGTTCTTGCCGAGGAAAAAAGCATATTTGACTACCATCTTGGCTGTATGGTGGGGTGTAGGATACACAATCACCGGACTGCTCGCTTGGGCGTTCCTGAGTGAATTCTCCTGCGACAGTGTCGCGACGTGTACATATGCAAATAACAAAGGGTGGAGATACTTACACTATACGTCCGGCGGATTGGTCACCATCTGTGCAATCCTTCGTATCACGCTTCTTAAGATGGAGCATACTCCCAAGTGGCTTCTTACACAGGGACGGGATAAGGAGATTGTTGAGGTTCTGGATAAGATCGCTAATAAATACCACCGTACGCATCATCTCACGCTCGAGGAACTTGAGGACGCTGGGGTTGTCAATACGAAAAGCGAAGGCAGCAGATATTCATCAAAGAGATTGTTTAAGCATATCTCAGGTTTGTTTGCCACGAGAAAACTTGCATACTCTACCACGCTCTTATTCCTGTTATGGATTCTGATTGGCATTGTAAGTTTCACTCCGCTCTGTATCTAAATGTCTGTTAATATTTCTAGGCCAATCCCCTCTACGGAGTGTTTCGTCCGTATTATCTGAAGACCCGAGGATATAAGGCGGGAGAAACCGCGTCAAATTATATAACATGGAGAAATTATGCTATTGGGAATATCTGTGGATTGGTGGGACCATTTCTTGCATGGCCCCTACTAGATACCAAATATATTGGACGCCGAGGTACACTAGCCATAGGTGCTCTGTTGACTATGGCTTTCTTGTTTGGGTACACACAAGTGCAGACTGCAAATCAGAATTTTGCATTATCCTGTGTCATTAGCGCTGTGGAAAATATCTTCTTTGGCGGGCTATATGGAATTACGCCCGAGTTGCTTCCGACAGCCTCGAGAGGAACAGGGTATGGTTTGGCCGTCGCGATAAACAGAATCTGCAATATTATGGCTGCACTTATTGGTAGTTACGCTAATGTGGAAACCACGGCACCGCTCTTTATTTGCGCGGCGTTATTCGGCGCTATGGCTATAGTCTCTGTTCTATTACCTTTTGAACCGAGTGGACGGTCTTCTGGATGAGACCTCGCATCTATTGTGGATTTGTTGCAGAATAAAATTACATCTCGCAAGACTGGCAAGACACGTGTAATCGTTTGTACTGTAACACTGCATGGACGTATCTTTAATATCGTCTAGAGAAGACAGAATAATAAGAAGAAAGCTAAGCAAATATCCGTTTGACTGATGATATAGTAATGGCATAATGATGGAATCGAAGTCGCAATTGACCTTACTTGGGTACTATGTCGCCACAGTCCGAACCTAACTTAAGGTTGTGTGGGCTGGGACTTCAGTGACCTCTTCAAACGAGTCGGTTAATAAATTATCTACACACCAAACACAGCAACAGCCTCAAGCATTGTCTCCTTCCACCCATCAACAAGATCTTGTTTCTGACCTCTAGGACACACCTCCACAATCGCTCTCAGAAAGTTCGCCGCTAGCTGCATGTTTGCCTGCTCCGGGGACGTAAACTTCGCGTCCTCTAAAACTTGGACACCGCGCTCCGTGCATCTCCGGCAAAATGATTCGAACAACCGGCCCTTCTCCGCAAGGGCTCCTTCGCCATCGTGGCCGTTCCAGAGGAAGGCCCGGGTGGGATTCCAGCGGGTAAATGGCACGATACCCGCAAATTCCCAGTCAAGGACCGCAGTGATGCGGCCGGAAGGGACATCGTAGAGTATATTGGCGAAATGGAGGTCTTTGTGCGCTAGACGAAGTTTTACGTTGTTGAGGGTGGCAGCGGAGCCGTTGAGCGCGGAGAGGAAGGCCTCAAGACGGGGTAAGATGTCGCGCATGAATTCCAGAGAGGGATGGATCGAGATGGCATGCATATATTTACGTATGTGCGCGGTGATATAATCGACGTAGGTGTCGTATGGTCCGGAAATGTTGAGAGTGGAGAAAGTCTCTGATGGGGCCCAGTACCGGGCGATGTCGGGGATCATCCAGAATGTTTCTTCGAGGATGGGACCAGGAACGATACTATCTCCGGCGAAGCAGAGACCGCCGATTTGAGTCCACGATTTTTCGTGAAGCTGGACTAGAATGTCGATAAGTTGGTCAAGGATCCCGCTAATCTGGTCCTCGTCAAGTGATCCGAAGACGTCGCTAAGACTCTGGCCCAGGCAGCGGGTGAAGAGGATGTATTCGCTTCCAAGAGGGTTATCTATGGACGCATCGTATCTGACGAGATCTGGCACTGGAATTTGTGTGTTTTCGCGCACCCAGGAGAGAACAGCAGCTTCATTTTCGGTCTTGATCTTCGGTATGTGATTGCCTGATATGCGAAGGATCAGCTCGGTTTTACTGCTTGCCGGCTTTGGTATAAACGTGGGCAGCTTAGAGGCGATGACGTGCGACGGGTAGGAGAGCACGTAGATGACGTGGAAGGCTGCATTGACTTTTAGCTGCTGTATGGAGATTGGACGCCCAAGTGCGATGGAGTCAAGAAGAGCGTGAATCTCTTCATCCCTGAAGGGGGGCGGAAGATATTCCGCCGGAGTACCCATTATTGCATCCTTGCAACTTGCGTGAACTGTAGAAGAGATGTCGGGAGCATGATCTGAGGTCTAACCGAGAGGTCGACATCGGGCGAAGCCAAAATTAGGATGGGACCAAGAAGGCTATACCTGATCGGGATAAGCCAAAATTCGGAAGGAATTTTGTAGGAAGATGTAGAATTAGGGTATTTTGTGGCAGCGGCTTGGAGCGAGAGTCCAATTATGGTCTTCCGCTGCCAGGACGATGATGGAGTGCGCTAGCCTTCTATTTAGTCACCAAAGCTGCCTTCTTCGCTATCCTCTCTGTGATTTGGCCATTCAATGGACCTGTTGATGAGTCGTGCGGCTCAGAAGATAGAGTCTACGCGCTTCGGTGTCCCGCCGCAGCCGCAGCCGACTCGGACGCGCTCCTTCCACACAAAGTGCCCAACTCGGTTTCCCACGTCGCGCAAAATATTCTTGGTTTAATATTATACTACATTGAATTTCGAAGTACGTAGCTCTGCAAATCTTGAACTGCACTTTTCTACTGATATTTGGAGTATGTGTTGGGCTCTTGCACTCTGCCACTTCATTGATTGGTTATGATTAGTTATTGGTACATTTGTGCAGAGTAACTTTAATTGTGAATACCAAGTCATGTTTCCGTGTAGGGTTGGTATCAATAAACGTATCAATTGTGGCATGAAAGTCAGCAGTCTAACATGTTAAGATCTATTCGTGTCCCAGATCATATTTATGCGTCTAGCATCCTGTTGCCAAACAATTTCCAAGCGAATATTGCAAATGGGGTATGTCTTACACAAAATAGGTGTATTTCAACGAGCCCAACGCATGCCTCTCAAGAACAAACCAATTGCATAGTTACTAGTAATAAAGAGCGACAGCATCACAATTCCTATTGCGAGATCAGAGGTAACACCGACACGAATTCTGAGAACTCATCTCTTCTTGATAATATTTCAATACTATCAGAAGCAGATTGTAGGAGCTGCAACACAATATGTGCAGGCTCATTGGGCATCTAACACGCAAGCAAAGCTGAGATTGCATCAGACTTCCTGGCCATCGGATTCCGATATGGAGCCCCACTGGTGTCTCCGAGATGTCACGCAACCGAACACATGCCCACCCTGCTAGTGGCGTTCCTTTGATAGCCGAAGGGATTGCTCTGGTGGCGGCATCGTTCCTCCGACAAACAGATGAGGATCACATGAGTCAGATTCAGACTCATTTGTGTGGCTTTTCATGGCTTGTGATAAGGTCGCGAAATTATAAATAAATTAAAAATAGAAGTCTCACAACCAATTGATCCATTCAATCGCGAAATTTGCAAAACCTATGAATGCTCATCCTCGTAGTTTAATCCAATGCGTTGACAAATTCACCGGCCGATAATATCTACACCATCTACGCACCTAAGAGACAGAAGCTTGCAAGTTGCGCCCAAGACCTACCAGCAAACTCGAGAGCCAATTGCGTCAGACCATAGAAGAGAGAGGAGCCGTGGATGGCGAGCGATATGATGACGAGTGTCGGTGGACGTAGGTTTGACGCACAGGAAAGAATGGGCGTTAGCGTGTGCCCCGGGTATCGGAGTATCGGGTCTGGTAAATCGTGGTTTGCAACGGTTTGGAGAGTCATGGAATTTGGAAACGATATTGTTTGACTTACAGGCGCAAGATACGTACGAAGCTTGGCGACGACTGATGGACGATAAGCTGATAATTGAAGTCAGTTCGATGAGCCGAGACGACGATTAAGACGAATTGTCAAACAAAGGAACTTCAGGCGAACCTGGCACAATAATAAATAAAGTCAATATCGTATACCAAAAGAGTCCTTGAGTGCAATAGCAGAGGCATAACTATCAAGGTTGGCCCTTCCGCGTAGCTAGCTAATGACAATATATATTGCTAGTAGGTTTTATCAAGCCACAGCCTTCAGCATTCTAGCCCAATCGCGCCACAACCCACAAATTAGGGTTTTATATTCACGAAGTATTTGTAAATACAGAAAAATAGTACAATATGCTTTCACTGGAAAATGTAAAGTAATAAAGAAGGAAAATTAATAATAGTTAATAGAAAAAGACTTGATAAATTCTCCTAAAGGTCAAACCGGTTGTATTAAAAAAGACAGGTAATCTCGCCGGGAAGCAGCTGCACCGGCCATTTTAAGGCACACAACATTCGACCGCCAAGGGGCGTTCTCATTTCCGGTGGCGCAGCGCCCTCGAAGTGGTTCTGCAAAACGAAAACTCCCTTAGAGCGTGTGCCATCATGAACGGCACCCAGTTCAGAAAAGTGCCCGTATATGACAGTATCAATCAATCGCCGCCGCACAACGCCGATGTTGAACAGCGGACATAGCCAGAAAGACATTTGCCGAGTTACGAGGCTGCTGATTAGTCGCTTTTTAATGCTACTCATCGTAGAGGAACGCCCAATTGCGCCACCCCGATCAGGAAAATTTCCAAGAACCGAATACAGAGCGGTCTCGGCGACTGGGCAAAAGTCAGATAACGCATGTGCGCGATCCACAAATGGATGAGGATTTGGATCGCCCGGTCTCACCAATGGTAAGCTATTTCACCGCGTGTCATCACACTCTGAGAGATAAAATCTTGGTGAACAATGGATTGACTTCTCCACGATTGACGAGTTGTTGCGGGGACTTCTGGAAGTTGAACTAGCTATTAGTGGCTTAAATCTCTGATCCCGAGGTCCCCAAACAGACCACCTATGCCCACTCGTATCAATCAGGTGGCCAAGGCGCCGAGCCGCACTAATTTCTTGGATAGCCCTAACCACAACGACCCTCATATCTTCCTCTTCGCCTTCCACACGTGTTGAGTGAGAGGCTTGGTTAGTCGGAATATTGGGCTCATAAGCAGTAATCTATAGCTATATTAACAAGTAGCAATCCTTAACCCTTTTAGTAATTTCGATACGCTCGCTGCATGGCACAGGGCTAGAGCATTATACCGTAGTCCCAGCTACACCGTACGGCTAGCACAGTACGTACGATACCTCTGGTAAACAAAGCATTTCCTTGTTCTCGCATATTTCCCAATTCTTTTTGAGTTTCAGCATTTAAAGGAAAATCAATTAATATTCCGACTATGTCCGAAGTGGCTCCGTTATCGGAAACTTGCTGGTAGGTGAGGGGGGAGGTTGAAGGGCGCACCGCGCACTGCAAGGGTCAGGGCATATGATTCACCGCCAAGAAGAGCCCAGCATCGCGGGATTCAACCCTCCGAGACGACCAACTCTCGCGATAAGGGCCTGGTTTTCCGTTACGCGCGCCCGCGGTTGACGCTCACGGCCGGTTGATATGGCACTATCTCTCCTTGGCGTTTGCCCCGTTTCCCGCTGCAGGTCATTGCTGTGCCCTAACATGGCCACGATGTGGAGCTAGTCAATGCGCGGCCAGCTCGTTCCGGTTTGCATTTCACCCTTAGTGAGTCAATGTTTCTACTATCTCGCTCTTCTAAGGGCAGAGTGCGATATCACCCGTACTATGTCAGCGACCCACCGATTGCGCTTGGCCTGCATATGTCTTTGTACGCCCTGGCGCCATCCTGCTTTCTGAAGTGCGCCACCCGACTCATCCGCATGTCTCTTGACGCCTTCGCGACAGTTATAAGTGCTGCCCTACATTCCACTGTTTGGCGCATCTCTTTCCTTCATTATCTATCCGTTTTGTCATTCTCGTTGTTCGCACCACTTCCAACATGGGTGAGGACACCACCACTGCCATCGGCCATTACGGCAATCCAAGCCTTTGGTCGCGTATTGTGAAGAAGCTCGAGGTTGAGAATCACGATCCGACGAGGAACAGTAATAAGGGTGTGTCATTCGGGCATTTCGTCTTTGTCGTTCATTTCTAACTTCCTTAGACTTGGATCCTGTTCCACCGGAATTACGAACATGGAATTGGTGGCACTACATCTCCTATTGGATCTCCGACAACTTCACTCCCAGTGGCTGGCGTAAAGCTGCCTCACTCATGCAGATTGGCATGTCCTGGAAGACTGCTTTGATCAATGTCGCTGTGGCTGAGGTCCTCATCGCTGCTATCATCACTATCAACGGCTACGTGGGCGCAAAATACCACATATCGTTCACGGTTCAGTCTCGTGCCTCGTTTGGATACTACTTTTCTATTCTCATGATTTGCATGCGTATGATTGTCGGCACTTTCTGGTATGGCATCAGTACATGGACTGGTGCCGAGTGTGTTCGTACGTGACATTTTTCGCTCTTTTCTCTGGTTAATTAGTTATTAACAATGTTCAGGCTCAATGATATACGCTATCTGGCCGTCATTCCATAACGTGAAGAACACTCTTCCTGCGAACGCCAACATTACAACTCAGTTCATGATCTCCTACTTCATCTACTTCATCAGTGTTCTCCCGCTCCACTATGTCCCCATCCACCGCATCCGCTTCCTCTTTACTGTGAAAGCTATCGTTACTCCGATCATCGGCTTTGGAATGATGGGCTGGGTCATTAAGAACACCTCCGTCAACAACCAATCCATCTGGACGCAAGGCAATACAGTTCACGGCTCCGATCTCGCGTGGGTGTTCATGAATGGTATCTACGCCAACATGGGTGGCTGGGCTACGCTTGCCGTCAATGCTCCTGATTTCACCCGCTACGCTCGCTCCACACGCGACACCTACACCATGGCTATCGCGCTCCCTTTGACCGCGACCCTCATCACCTTCTTCGGTGTCGTCGGAGCCGCCGGTTCGCTTGTCCTGTACGGCAAAATCCTGTGGGACCCCCTCCTCTTCATCGACAACTGGACCTCCAAGGGCGGTCGTGCTGCAGCTTTCTTCTGCGCCCTTGGTTTCTACCTGGCGCAGGCCTGCGCCAACATCTCTGCAAACTCCATCTCCTCCGCTAACGACTTGAACGCCATGTTTCCCCGTTTCGTAAATATCCGTCGTGGTCAATTCATCATTGCCTTCGTCGGAGCATGGGCTCTCACCCCGTGGAACATTCTCACCTCTGCGTCTTCCTTCCTCTCCTTCATGTCGGGCTACGCTGTTTGGCTTGCTCCACTCTGTGGCATCATGGTTTCCGATTTCTTCCTTGTTCATAAGCAGCGGTATGACGTCTGGCAACTCTATGACAAGAACGGAATCTACCGGTATAACAAGTTCGGCACCAACCCTCGAGCCTTCATCGCATTCTTCATTGGTTGGGTTCCTCTCTTCCCAGGTTTCCTTCCCGCAGTTAACAAGAGCATTGACGTCGCCCAGGGAATGAAGCACTTGTACAATCTCGGATACTTTTACGGGTTCGGGGCTGCCGCGTTGTCATACTGGGCGATATGCAAGGTGTGGCCGGCAAAGGAAACGATGCTGGAGCGCGGTGTGTTCCCTGACGATGATATTTTAATTGCGAGGGACCTTGAAGAAGTGGAGTCGTTTGGGGAAAGGTCCGAGAAGGTGTCTGAGAAGTCGAAATAAGTGTGTTTGTTAGTTAATGCTTAATCATGGCTTTTCTTTTGGTTTTAGAGTTCGGTTTATGAAAACGAAGACTAGTGTATCGTACATAAATAGAGCGGTTGAGTCACAATATTTGTCCTTGTTCACTGTCCTCAATTAAAAGCTCCGGTGGCAAGAGCAATTTGCGATTCTGACTCGCTCACTTAAGGCTATCATAGTATGCCACTCTATTTTACTTATCTATCAAAATTGCGTATGTGACAAATAAGATTCACTTACGAATCCTCCGCTAGGGAGTGTTGTGGAGTAAGAACGCGGAGACGGCGCTACCGATACATGAAAGTGATAGGATGTTATTGGCCATGCCGTGGCATTGGCACCAGCACGGACCTATGCCGTTGACTCTTCATCCGCTGGGTGTCATGCCCAACGATGGAATAGAGTGGTCAATGCATACAGGATACGGACTTCAGAAGCATAAAAGTCTGTATGCATACAAAAGTATGCAGGGCAGGACCAGCGGCATCTGGCATTACATACGGTGACCGACATACCCACAAAACCTTACACCTGAGCATCGCCAGTCGTAAGTCGTGCCCCTCCCCGCACTGACCCCACAAACATAACCCGGTCTCCCGCGACCTGTCCCCCACTTTCTCCCTTTGGAGACTCCTCTGTCAGGCTAAGACACGCGGGGATTAGTTGAGTGCGGGATGTGCACGAGTGTCCAGCAGCAGGAACGCGGCTGAATGATATTCGAGTTAAGGATCTGGCTATGGCACTTTGCATAAATGAGAGAATAATAAGTTCTTGGTTAATAAGTGCATAGGGTTAGGAGCAAGAACGCCAGTACCTAAAATTACATGGTCACAATCCCACAAGTTTAAAGCAAAAAGTAGTCATACATATCCGGTTCGTTCCTCTTCAGTTCCCTTAGATCCCGCACTCTTACTTTTGCATCCACATCTACTACTCTCACACACTCCCCCTGCTCTCGAGTTCCCTCAACACGGTCACAAATTCCATATCCATATCGGCCTCGGACTTCTCACCTAGAGTCCACGTGGCCGACGCATACTTGATCCACGCATGCATGCTAAGACCCACCGTCTCCGGGTCGACGTCCTTATGGGAGATAATCTGCCCCAGTCTTAATAGGAGTTCGCGCAGCCGCTTGCGACGGATTTCGAAGCCTTGCCTGCGGAGGGCGATGTAGATGTCTGAGAGGGCGGGGGCGTTGCGCGCAGTTGGCCCACTATTCGATTGGTCCCCAGTAACGGTAACAATGTTTGGGATGCTTGGGCCTGCTTCTGAGGCGACAACAGACGATGGAGTCTGGCGCTGCTCCACTTGCGGTGACGCGGCTGGTAAAGGTCGGACCGTAATAAGTGCCTCAGCTGCACGCAGAGTCTCCGCGGTGGCAGGCGCGAGTACGCCTAATGGCGATGAAAATGGCACTGTCTCGTTCAGTCGCGGTCGTTTCGCAGGCGGCTCCTGTTCTTTCTCAGGGATGTTATTGTCGGAGGGTAGAGTGGATCCGGCGTTCAGACCTGACTCACTTGTTTGTCGGGACAGTGCTGCCGTATTGGCATCGATTATCGGGGATTGACGTGCACTGGTCGCGACAGATTGTGCTGGTTGGGAAGACGGGTGCGAGACTATCGACGCATTGCTTTGACTTTGACGAGCAACAACGTCACTGCTTGGAACTTTCGCGACCGGTTCCGAAGCAGGAACTAGAGCCGATTTTTTTGGCGAGACCGGCAGCGTCGACGAACTGGCAGTCTCTACACTACTGGCAACAGGAGGCGGCTGCACAGTCTGCAAGACACCCACCTCGCCGAACTCTGCATACAGGTTCCTCAACCGATCGACAAGGCCCTCTAGCAGTGGCGGAAACTTTTCGAGCAGATTCTTCTGCTGCTCCTCGCTGAACTCGAACCACTTTCTCCCGCGGCCGCGCTCGGCCTGCAGCTCCTCGTACCGCCTGATGATCATGAAGGAGCGCCAGATTGCGGACCAGCTCCGCGCGAGAAACTCGGGGTTGTGGTGGGAGGGCTCTAGGGCCAGGCCGTGGGCGGTCATGATGGCAGAAAACTGAGTGACGACGCGGTTCCAGAACGTGGAGAGGCTCTCGCTCGGCGGGGCAGTGCGGCGGGCGTGGCTCACGCAGGTGATGAGGAAGTTAATTCTGTTGTTGGACCAGGGTGCTCCGCGGTTCGGGGAGAACGATGCAGCGCTTGAGGTTGTAGCGACCCTGTTGATGTCCGACGCCATGACGCTGTTTGTGGTGCACCAAGATTACCGCTGCTGCCGTTGAACGACGGCAAGACGTAAAAGGAAGCGCTGCTAGATACCGGTAAGTCTACAGCCTGCCAGTCAGTTCGTCGTCGCGGGGATAAGAAGAGCGAGAAAACTAGTGAGATCAAATGTCGAGGGGACTTGTGATCGCATTACCCGGATCGGCGTCCACCATTCACGACATTGAGAGCCGGTACCTGTGAGCTTTGACGCTTATTTTTTTGTATAGAATCACCCTGCTTTGTTATATCGAATCCATGCTTCGTAATATTGAAGCACCCTGCTTCAATATGTCACGTGATTGGTCTGACTCGGATATACTTTGTTCCCTAGTGTTGGGTGCCTTTCTGCCTCGTATCTGTAGTAGTGGTGATCCATTGGCTGTGATTTATCGATTCTTGTGACAAGATGAAGTAGTCCATCCAAACTTTGTAGGCTGACCTGTTGACACCCAGTTTCCTGATGCTGAGGGACGAACAAACAACAGCAACATACGACACTACGTGCGAGTACCTCATTCTCTTTCCGTCTGATGCTGAGCATCCATCATCATCATCTGTCCGGGATTTGAAGTCAATCTTCAGCTGCTCCGCTGCAGCCACCATTGGGCTATGGCGCCGGCTATGTCACGCAAAAATCGTGTGTGGTCTCGGAGAGAAATCGAGGGATTGATAGCAGATGGGCGAAAGATAATCATATTGGGTGATCAGGTACTGATGGCCGACGCGTGGCTACCATATCACCCAGGCGGGGATAAATCAATATTGCACATGGTCAGTCGGGATGGGACGGACGAAATAAACAGCATTGCACTCAATGGAAGCACAGGCACATATGCAGAAGTATGTGATAGGAAGAGTACACGGAAGATGGGAAAATTTCTTGCCTCCGATACAGGGAGGAACATTCAGAACGCTGGTATCGAAGCACGTCGACGACGAAGCGCTATATGCCGAAGAAGATGTCAGCTCATCTGGAAAATCGACACCACCATCACCAGTCTTCGATACTGAAGAGACAGGAGACGAAGTTCGTCTGAGGCGTGCAGGCAATGATACGCCTATTTCTCGAGCTTCATCCTTATTCTCATCAGAGCCGGAGCTGGGGCAATTCAGATCTGCGGAAGCATCAACAGCCCACGCGATATCAACAGATCTTTCAAAATATCCTTGTCTTGATAAAAGGTCACAAGACGAGGTCGTCTCAAAGTACCGCCAGCTCGATGAAAATTTGCGATCCGAAGGACTCTACCAGTGCCCATATGGCTCCTACGCTGTCGAATTTGTCCGATACTCGATTCTTTTCGTTCTCTTCTTGACATTTCTTCACTATTCCTATTACGCTCTTTCGAGCCTTTTCCTCGGGTTACTCTGGCACCTGCTTGCATTCACCGTTCACGACGCCGGTCACATAAGCATAACACATGGATTCCACACGGACAGCTGCATCGGGATTTTCATTGCAGATTTCCTTGGTGGTCTTTCAATCGGTTGGTGGAAGCGGAATCACAACGTGCATCACATAGCAACCAACTCGCCCGAGCACGATCCGGACATCCAGCACATGCCATTTTTCGCCATCTCTTCTCGATTCTTTACTTCCCTGCGCTCGAGCTACTACGACCGCGATATGAATTTCGACGCTGCAGCACGGTTTTTTATTAAGCACCGGCATTACCTCTACTATCCCATACTTTTAATGGGTCGTTTCGACCTGTACCGCCTAGCATGGTCATACCTACTAGATCCGGCGCAAGCGCCCCGTAAAGGCTCAGCATGGTGGCATCGCTACCTTGAAATGGCCGGCCAGGTGTTTTTCTGGTACTGGTTCGGCTACCAGACGCTATACCTCTCGATCCCGACGTGGTCGTCCCGCATCGCGTTTCTGCTCATCTCGCATATGGTCACCGCCCCGTTGCACGTACAACTCACGCTCAGTCACTTCGCCATGTCGAGCGCCGATCTGGGCATCCACGAGTCGTTTGCTCAGAAGATGGTGCGGACGACGATGGACGTCGATTGCCCGCCCTGGTTGGACTTTGTGCATGGCGGTCTCCAATTCCAAGTCGTGCACCATTTGTTCCCTCGTCTCCCGAGACATAACTTGCGCCGGACGCAGAAGTACGTGAAGGAGTTCTGCCACGACGTCGGAATTCCGTACGTAATATTTGGTTTTACGCGGGGGAACAAGGAAGTCATTAGCAGACTGGGCGAGGTCGCCGAACAATTGAGGGTGTTGGAGGAATGCAGAAAAGTTGCTGCGAAGGATTTGATTGAGGGTCGCCACGGTCATTGATTGTTTTTTTTTTTATTTTTTTTTTTTATTTTTATTTTTATTTTTTTCCTTTTCTTTTAGTATATAGCCAAAAAATATAAAAAGCTGTTGAGCCTGGCTTATATATTTTATCAGGAAAGCCGAGAACTCCCTACACGAATTCGGACCTTTTTCGGCGGAAAAGATTACTCTCAGCGTAAGGAGAGCGACGAGCGCCTTTTCTGACCAATTTTCGCGATGTCAGAGGGTGCTGGGAAAGTTATTCGCGGTGCGCGCGAGGCTGGACGCGCACCTGATGAAAACTCTGCAACAGGGCCGCCCAATAATAATTCTGCAGTACTGATGAAGGAGTTAGGCATTGTTCTTTGCGATGGAAGCAAAGATACAAATATTAATAAAGAAGGACGTGCCCGAAAGGGGAGGATATGGGACGTACGAGGGGTCCGACACGACCGAGAATGACATCCCGTGCCCCGCGAATGACGCGACAGGAAGCGACAAGCGGAGCCAGCAAGACCCGGGAACCCAGGTCAGAATGGGCAGAGACATAGCGCAGAAAAATGCGAGTAAATTTATAAAGGTTTCTATATCCGGGCACTCGCAGATGTGAAACGAATGCAAAAGATGTTCTGCACAGGCTGGTGATAAATGTCGAATCACATATCGGGTTCTCCACAGAGGAATGTATTGTAGTTGGACATAGTTTAAAGACACGGACTATTGAAGTATTGAGACCGCTAGAGGTTATATTGGACGATATTAGACATCCTTTCCAGGAGCATGGTGCTACGGGCAATTACACTGGCTGGCTTTGGCTCGCGTAGTGAACCATCCATATGTTAGGTTGCCTTTCAGGGGCAATCCACCCTTTTTTTTTAAAGTTGTGTATAGGGTGGGGTGACGAAGTGAGTTAACAATGACCATATCTATGTTCAGTTCCAAGTGTATCTTAAACTCAGTCTGAGTCAAGTTGCTTGCGATGTCCGTCATAGTTCATGCAACTTCCCGCCTGCGCTGGTTTTGCCGGATTCCGTCGACGGTTAGCAGTCGCCGAAAACTTTGAATTGCATCCTGAAAAACTTTAGATGTTTCCTTTGAGATTCACCGACTTATTAAATTGGCTTGTATGTACCGACTTGAATTGAATGACATTTTGTTCTGTCATTAGCTGTTGAACACTTTCTATATCGCGGCTGCTCCACAGATCGGACCAAGAGATCTCGTAAATGAACAGACGGAGTCCAACCAGCCCTTAGGACGTCGCACCGGCATGACAAAAACTTTCCCACACTAGCCTCAGACGACTTTACCATTCGGGCCGTGCATCGCTCCATCGTACGACTGTCGAGTGTCGTATTCGGATGACTCGCAGTCGCCCTGGCGCACAGAAGGCGTGGTGGCGCAGACTAGCGACGAGCTGGCAGCGGACGCGAGGAACTAGCATTCAGCCACCAGGACCCGGGATATCTTTAAGCGACTGATCTGATCTGTTCTCGTCTTCATTGTCTAGAGACGTGGCGCGAGATACTAGTGCGCGGAGTCGTCAACAGGAAACGCTATCCCGCCCTACCAGCCCAACTGCCTTCGTCTGCCTTATCTGTACTCCACTAGGCCAGGGGCTGATGATAGCAGCCACCGCCGGTGATAAGGTTCGCGCAGGGACCACTCGGCGCGCGTCGTGGCGTGGCTGAGAAAATCTGAATAGCGCCGTCCGTCGATACATGATGAGAGATGCAGAACAAATAATGTGCCAATAAGTACTATTAAGTAAGTATGAGGCAAATGCAACATTCACTGAGGCTGTCGGCTCGTTCGCTGCTCCTTAACCTACGCACCTGCGCACCACAAATGCCAATTTTTGTCCCTGACCGCTACTGGACGTTGAAAAATGGCTTTGCTTGTACCTGCACATCTGTCGCGATTACGGGAGCATTAAGCCTTTTTCGCTGGTGCGTCGATGTTGTCCGCTTGGCGTTGCCGCACGGAAGCTGATCCGATGAAGAATTTCCGCAGACGGTGCAGACCCACCTAACCAAGCAAGAAGGCCGTCTGCATCATGCCTTCGTTAGCGGCGACCTTCGAGGCTACGGCGCATACATCTGTGGTGTGTCGTATCTGTGGTGTGTCGTATAAGATGTCCAAATTCTGATGTTGCAAGCTAAGCTGGTACTTGGTTGGATGAGTCGTTTGCTCTATCATTACAAATTCTTTTCACTATTCAGCCCGCGGCGCCGACCACCTGCCAAGCTCATGCGCACTATTGCAGTGGCGCAATGGCGTAGTGGCTCAATGGCTCGCGTAGAGAGTTCGTGCTTAATCTTGCTGGTGGCTCCGCTGAGACTCGCCGGGTACCTGTTAGCTAACATGTCTAGTCCGTCCACTTTCTGTCGCGCGAGATATCAGAGTTGCAATTATGCACTGATAAGCACCTGCTGGCTGTCTGACTTCTGTTCGCTCACTCCTATATATCTGCGTGCCCGTCTGCCACACCTTGCCACGAAACGTCTCTCACACAACCACAATGGAACCCATTCATGAGAAAAAGTCCTCCGAGGCGACGGGCTCTGCTTCTGCCTCTGTCTCCGACTCGGGCCCCGTCGCGGGCACCATCCTCTCCGCCAATCCCGACGCCGCTTTCCAGTTCCTCTCGGATGCCAAAGCCGATGGGGTCGACACCTCGATCGTCGATGCCCGCCGTCTGCGCTGGAAAGTTGATCTCCGCTTGATGCCAATTCTCTGTGCGATATATTTCCTGCAGTACCTTGACAAGACGCTGCTCAACTATGCCGCCGTCATGGGCATCCGGAAGAACCTCACCGACAGCGAGTACTCCAACTTGGGCACGATCTTCTACGTGGGCTACATCGTCTCGGAACCCATCACGTCCTATCTAATGCAACGGTTTCCTCTGGGAAAGTACCTTGGCATCAACGTCACTCTCTGGGGTGTTGTCGTCGCGTGCCATGCCGCATGCCACACCTACGCTCCGCTCATGGTTATCCGCGTTCTCCTCGGTATATTTGAGGCGTGCGTCGCGCCCGCGCTCGTGCTGATTACCGGCATGTGGTGGACAAAGCCCGAGCAGTCGCGCCGCACTGGATTGTGGTACATGCAAATTGGTGTTGCGCAAATTGTAGGAAGCGCCATTTCGTATGGGTTCCAGCAGGTGAATGCCACGCGCATCGCAAACTGGCAGATTCTCTTCCTGTTCATGGTATTGTGTCCCTGAAAAATGTTTTTGATTCTATTACATGAGCGCTGACGGTAAACCGTAGGGTTGCCTCACTATTATTATCGGCCTTCTCACCGTCTTCCTCCTCCCCGACAATCCCATGACAGCTACGTTCCTGACCCGCGAAGAACGCGTCCTTTCTATCGAGCACGTGCGCGTCAACAGCACAGGCGTCGAGAACAAGCACTTCAAGTGGTCCCAAGTCCGCGAGCTCCTCTTCAAAGACGTGCAAACCTGGCCCCTCGTCTTCATCACTATCTTGGCCATGATCGATAATGGTGCAGTGTCCAACTTCTCCTCCATCATCATCAAGACATTCGGATTTTCCAACGAGCGCACAACAATCATCCAGATGCCCTCAGGCGCGGTGTCAATCATCGCGACGCTTTTTGCCACTTACCTCGTCGCCGCCGTCGGCGAGCGCTCTTTGTTCATCGCAATCATCACGATCCCGTCTGTTCTTGGCGCGGGACTCCTGCTCGGCCTTCCTGCGCACATGAAGGTCGGCAAGCTCTTTGGCGTGTACCTCCTCAACTTCTGCCCCGCAATGCTTCCCATCATATACACATGGGGCGCGGCCAACACCGCAGGCTACACAAAGCGCGCCATGCGCAACGCGCTCACCCTCATGGCGTTCTGCATCGGCAACATCATCGGCCCGCAAATGTTCAAGGCACGTGACGCGCCGGCATACGATCCCGCAAAGATCGCGCTTATTGCCACGATGGCGACCGTCGTGGTCCTCGCGGTATGCCTACGCGTGCTGGTCAAGTGGCAGAACAGCCAGAGAGATCGCGAGCCAGAACGAGTGCAGGACAAGGTCGAGGATGTGGAGTTTATGGACTTGACAGATATTGAGAATCGGCGCTTCAGGTATTCATGGTAGACCCGGGGATTATTGTGTATAGTTTTGTACTTGCGTGACGCTTGTATATTATGGTGTAAGTTAAAATGATGTTAGATTTAAATTTCGGTTAAAGGAATGAAAGTGTACGATCTTGCGCTCCCCTTGCCCTTGAGTACTCGGAGCGTAACATATAGGCACACGGCACGCAATCAATTTTTATTATTGGTTATTTTATCAAAACTATTTTTTAGATCGGATAGAATTTGGAATCATTTTTGTCCCCTCTAAATATATTTACTTTTCAGTTTCCACGGAATTACAGCGCTATGTTCGGCAATAATTTATTTTCAACCTTTGATGATTAATCAAAACGTATTTGCTTAGGGTATAATTATCAGAGCATTATCACATGCCAATAGTCAAATATTTAATGCGATTTTGAATCACTTGAATGATTAAACGAATTTTCGATACGAACCACATCCATAACATTAGAAATACCCATAAATTCACGTGACGCCAGTCCCATCCAGAATACCAAAAAGTAAATTAAAAAAACTTCATGACAGTAAATGCGCTTCCCCACGCGTTTCAACGCGTGAGCCCACTTCGACGTTGCTCAACTGCTCTCTGAAACATACTCTTTAGTCTCTGCATTTGCATCCTGTCTGCCGTCCTAAAGTCGGCAAAGTCCTTAATGAATTCCGCAAGCATGGCGCCAGTAGTCTGCGCCACATCCTCGTTGACAAGCGCAAAGAAGAGCGCTCTAAGAAGTTCATCGTCGTCACGCTCTCGCGTGCGTTCGATGGACTGTGTGAGGGTACGGTAGTGTGCGAGTATGTGGTCGACAGAGGTGAACGGTGGAGATAAAGTGGGTGCGGCGACGTCGGATGTCGTTGCACGTATATCGAACCTTTCGGGTGCTCCATGAGACGAGTTCATTGCCGTTGCAGTGGTCGTCGATGCACTTGCGACGAGCGAGTTTGCTGCAAGTGTAGATTCCTGTAAAATACCAACGTCGTCTTCATCATCTATGACAGGCAAGTCGTCAAACTCCGGTACGCCGTCATAATGATGCTTGTATAACTTCGCAAACTCCTCATATGTCGACTGATGCATAGGTAGCTATCCCTTTGTCAGCACCCATCCTCCAAGCCCTCCCCAGTCATATTAAACCCAGTCAAATTTCAACCTACCAAGTTCGACGCCGAGTGTTTCTTGAACCACTCGCTCCGCGTTATTCTATCCGCGCTGTACCAGTCTGCCTCCGGGTACTTCTGGTTAAACTCTGCAATCATCCGGTATCGCCTCCGCATGTGCGACATTTTTTGCCGCATTGATGGCGCGGAACGCCGCCCAAAATCGTTGGTTTGGGCGCGGAACATCTCCGACAGCACATCCCACAGCGAACGGTCGTCCGGGACATGTATCCGGCCGGTGCGAATATCTTCATGTAGGTGGAGTAGAATCGTCTCTTCGAGTGGTGACCACGGCAGATGCCCCATGTTGAAAGGGAAGCAAGCGGAGGGGTAGAAATTTATGATTGCGCTTCAATGACGGACACATACACTGGCACTCTTGTACAGACAATATACAGTACAACACTGACACCCATAATGACATGAAGTCGGCAAGCGGGAAGTCTAACAAGAGGTGATCTATACCGATAGCCTGTCTCAACCCAGCAGTTGCATCATTGCATTGATTATCTAGCCTATGAGTGTGGCTTTCAAAAGAGTTAAGGGGGGGTTTAGGCGGAGACAATTGTATATCCTAAGAGTCTTCACCTGTAAATTTCTGAAGGCACTATGGCCGAGTGGTTAAGGCGAAAGACTCGAATTCACTTTGTTCGTTATCTTTTCTCGTTTCGAGGCGCAGGTTCAAATCCTGCTGGTGTCGTCTTAATTTTTTTTTAATTTTCTGTCTCTTAATCCTAGAGATGGGTAAACTTAACTCAAACTGAACTTACAGTGCAAGTTCAGTTAAGTTTAAGTCAAGACTACGGAAAAACTTGAGTTGACTTACTCAACCTCGCAAGTCGAGTTAAGTCGACTTAATCCATGTCTGAGTTAAGTTGAGTTAAGTTGAGTTAAGTCCACTTGAGTTCACATTTTCTTAGAAAATTTGGATGAAATCAAGTAAAATTAGATACAATATTAATTCACAAAACGAATTAGCTTGCTTTCAGAACGGAAAACCAACAGTTCAGCAACTCAATACATTGCTGCCACTTCTTCTGCATCTGACTAAATCCTCCTCTGCTGACGTACCATCATTCACTTCTCTTGACCAATCCCGACGCTTCAGGCATATGCATGCCTCAATGGTTTCATCACCCAAGCGGGTCCTGCGACCTGTAATAAGATTGCCAGTTCAGAAAAGCTCTTTCCGACGGCACGGAGGACCCAGGGACGGCCAAAAGATCTCGCGAAGGCACACGAGCATGATTCAAACCCAAAAATTATCTCTCATATATGCTAAACTTAAACTTTCCAGGCATCTAAAGTTGAGTTACTCACTCAAAATCTCCAGTTAAGTTAAGCCGACTTAAGTCGACTTACTCAAGGTCTCAAGTTGAGTTAAGTTTGGTGGCCGAGCCCAAGGTGAAGTTAAGTTTAGTTCAAGTTAAGTCGACTTAAGTTGA
>PPJX02000085.1:0-69979 GCA_003705915.2 Lipomyces lipofer | reverse complement strand
GGGGGGGGGGGGGGGGGGAACCACCCCCTGCCGTTGCCTTTTTCTATATTAACGGTCGTCGCCCGGCACTGTCTTTCGGGTCTCCAAGAACTACTGGTTCCCTCGTCCGTTCATATCACACAAATCGCCATGTCAGCCATCGAAGCTTGGTGGAAAGAGGCGTCGGTCTACCAGATCTACCCGTCATCGTTCAATGACGCGAACGGGGATGGAGTCGGGGACATTCCCGGCATCATTGAGAAACTGGACTATATCAAGGACCTCGGCGTCGATGTCGTCTGGCTATGCCCGTGCTATAAGTCGCCGCAGGTGGATATGGGATATGATATTTCGGATTACAGGGATATATACGAGAAGTACGGCACCTTGGAGGACGTGGATAGGTTGATTGAGGGGTTGCATCAACGCGGAATCAAGTTTGTGATGGATTTGGTAGTTAATCATACGTCTGATCAAGTATGTTCCCTTCCCACGTATGTCATTCAATCCTAACGTGTAAACGTCGTCTTTAGCACCCATGGTTCATAGAAGCAAAGAAATCAAAAGAAAATCCCTACCGCGACTGGTACATCTGGAAGAAACCGCGCTACACGCCCGACGGCAAGCGGCAACCCCCCAATAACTGGGAATCTCACTTCAGCGGCAGCGCTTGGGAATTCGACGAGGCGTCAGGAGAGTACTATCTCCACCTTTACGCAACAGCACAACCTGACCTCAATTGGGAAAACCCGAATGTTCGGAAAGCAGTGTATGATATAATGCGGTTCTGGCTCGACAAGGGCGTCGATGGATTTCGGATGGATGTTATCAATTTTATCAGCAAGGATCCAGCATTCCCAGATGCACCGATTACAATTCCTGGTAATACGTTTCAGATTGGCGCAAAGTACTACGCGGCTGGTCCACGGTTGCACGAGTATCTCGCAGCTATGGGCAAGATCTTGGAGGAGTATTCGGCGTTCAGCGTCGGTGAGATGCCAAGGGTATATGACCCGGTTGAGGTTGTCAAAGCCGTTGGATTCGACAGGAAGGAATTAAACATGATCTTCCACTTTGACATGTAAGTAACACTATCCAATTTGCGCCTTCGTTCTCATTGACATTAACAAGTGTACAGTGTTGTCCTCGACCACGGTCCCGGTGGCAAATATACTCCTCGCACTGCCAAATCCATTATTCCTGGTCTCAAAAAGGTCATCAAAAAATGGCAGGGTTTCATGGAAACCTCCGGCTGGATTGCAAACTACCTCGAGAACCACGACCAGTCGCGCTCGGTTTCGAAATACGGGTGCGACGACCCAGTCTTGCGGACTATTTCGGCAAAGATGCTCGCCATGTTTCTGGCGTTGCAGCGCGGGACGTTGTTTGTCTACCAAGGCCAGGAACTCGGGATGGCGAATATGCCGAAGAACTGGGGACTCGAGGAGTACAAGGATATCGACACGATTAACTACTGGAACTCGCTGAAGAAGAAAGGGGCAGATGAGACGACGATGAAGATAGCGATGCAGGACTTGCAGCGCAAGGCACGGGATCACGCCCGGACGCCGATGCAGTGGACAGGGACTATGAAAAATGCGGGGTTTACAACTGCGGTGGAGCCTTGGATGAGAGTGAATGACGACTACGTTGAGTGGAATGCCGAGACGGAGGACACCGATCCGAATAGTGTTCTTCAGTTTTGGCGGAAACTACTCGCGTTGCGGAAGACATATAAGCACGTTATTGTGTATGGAACATTCAAGCTATTGGATGACGAAAGTGGGGATGATCTCATTGTTTTCACTCGTTCAAGAGAGAATCAGGTGCTGCTTGTGCTGACGTCATGGAGCAATGATAAGATTCAGTGGACAGTTCCGGAGTCATTGAGACAGGGGAGCAGTCTAATTTTGCAGAACTATGGTGATAGAAAGTTGACTGATTTGCTGGAGGGTGAGGTATCAGTCGAGCCGTTTGAAGCCTTTGCAGTACTCTATGATATCTAGCTTCGATGACTGAGATATACAGGGATGGGCATGCTCAATAGCCCTCCTATATATACGAAATTTAGATCAATAGATTGCATATACAATATTTTCTATGAAGAGGTTCCTTGTGAAATAGAATAAAAATGAAGTTATGTATTTTCGATAATGGCCAGAGCGAACACAACACCGCCACCCACTGCCACCCACTGCCACCCACCGCCACACTTTCTCCCACACCGCATGCTTCAACCCTAAGCCCTTCTCAAAATTGAAAAATCGTCGAGGCCTCGGAAGCTCATTTGATCCAAGTCAGCGTCACCTTGTTCCCCTCTATCACAACTGTCGTCCCCAATTGAATCCGTCTGCAGTTCTTCACACTTACTTAATCCTTCCCCCGATCCTCGCGTTCTCACCACATATACGCACACCGGAACAACAATGCCCCGACCAACCCGCATATCCGGAGTCATCCCCAAACCCCGTACTGTCCTCGAATTCCCCCACATTCGTTCACGCACCGCAGTAGAGGGCTACGCCGACGGTATCGCACATCCACCTGGCTCGGTGCGACTCCCGAGAGTGAAACCGTTCCCTGATGTATCTGGATTGCTTGCCGACTCCGCCGCTATGCCGAAGCGAACGCAGCCACTAAAGAGCGACGCCCGCTTCGACGATAAACTGACCGCGCTGCGGCGGGGGTATTACCGAGAGACTGTGCTAAGTGCCTATTCCAAATACCTGCGGAATCTAGAGAAACAGGCGGCGGCTGCAACAGCGCAGCGCTTGCGTGCAGCGACGGCGAGAGAAACGGTGAAAGTCGAGATGGAGGAGCAGGTGCTGACGTTGCCTACACTGGAGAGTTTCGTCAAGACGTACCATCCGCCGGTATCTGACAGGAAGACTATCGAGGCGCGGCAAAAGATACAGGAGCTTGCGCAGCTGCGACGGACGAATAAGGAGAAGAGGCGGATAGCGAAGAAGGTTGTTGATTTGTATGGCTCGGCGGACGAGTATATCATCACTGTGGAGAAGCTGAATGAGGCAATCGATAAGGAGTTTGCGAATGATAAGTTATCGGCAATTGTTAACTACTCAGATCGCTCGATAGATACTATCCTGGCTAGGCGGGAGAGATGGAATTATGGCGTGGAGGCGGAGACGGGTATTTACGCTGATGTCATCAATGAGCTTATGAATGTTCGTATTGACGGTAAGCCGAAGGTCCCGAAAGCTTCGGTGGATGTCGATAGACGGTCGTGAAAGTAGCTACTAGTGTAATTAAGTGTAAATACTGGGCTCTTCACATGGTTAGTGTAACATAGTTTCTGTATTCGAACAAATTCAGCTTCCATCTCTTCTACATGATTACAGCATAACAACCGCCACGCCACTGCGATCCACCAGATCCAGCTGTAAGTCGTCCTCATGGTATCCGCCGTTGATTGGGAACGCCTTGTAATTGAAAAGGTAGTAGTTCAAGTAACCATCACCAGCGCCGAACTTGAGCTCGTCCAAGAAGAGCGAGTTGTCGAGAAGCGTGAGTGCGTTGAAGACATCGAACCGAAGCTATTACGTCAGCGTATATATAAAAACAATACTCTGAAGACAAGCTACTCACATTCTTAGCCAAAATCAGCGCGTCGTTGAACAGAGCAATCAGTCGCTTCTTCAGCCTTGTGGTGCCATCCGCATCTGACCTTGGCAGATCCAACGCGACCGATGACGCGTAATAAAACGAATACGCCGCCACCAAGTTATCGTGCACGGGATGCCCAATTACCGTTGAAGGTAATTTGTAAAACGACACAAGATCGGTGATAACACCATCCTCGTTCTCCACGACATACGCCCAAACCACCCGGTCCGTATCATTCTCGTCGTTCGATGCGTCCCCGTTCAGTCCGTGGTCATGCATGAGCCAGTGCAGCAGCTCCTTCTTGCCAAAAACCTGCGCAAGCTCATACTTCGCGAGATACGCGACGAGCAGATCATACACCTGGTCGATATCCTCCCTGCGCATGAGCCGGATGCCTTTGACTGCCGTTTCGTTCGGCAGCACGTACTTTGAAATCATCTTTGCGCGCGTCATGCCCTGCGGTAGCGGGCTGAATCCCACGTCGTTGAGCTTTGCCCAGTTGAGCGAACGGTGGTAGTACCGGCACGTAGAGACCGGCTTCGGGAGGACGACCCCTGCAGTGTACAGTGCCTGCCAAATCCCCTGCTTGTTAACTCGGCGGGTGACCTCCTTGATAAGAAGTGGTGCGAGGCGCTTTGAACGGAGCTTCTTGTGGACGCAGAGGAAGTTAATTTCCGCGGCGGGGATAGTGTTGTTCCGCACGCGGAGGTGGACAGGGATGCCAGAGATGAACGCGACGAGTTTTTTGGTGGTTGCGACGCGCACGCCGACGTGCCATTCGGGGCGGAAATCGGGGGCCCGCAGTGCCCAATCGAGAAACTTAGGGGAGTAGTTGAAGCGGAAGGTGGAGTCTGCGTCCTCGACGTAGTTGGCATAGAGGAGTTCAAAGATCTCCTTGACGACTTCGGGAGATGAGAGATCGAGCGTCACCCATTCGAAGTCCTTGAGGATGGGGTAAGGAATTTCGGGGATGTCGGCAGGAGTCTTGCCACTGTCGATGGGGCCTTCATCGCTGATCTTTTCGTCGAACTTGATCACCGGCTGGGTCCGCCAGAACTTGTAGTCAGCCATTGTCTTGCGCGACTGGGACTGCTGAATTGCACATTAGCTTCCCGACTAGACAACGGCATAAGAAGAAGAAATAACACCTCTGGCAATGCCAATTTGCGAAACAAATCTTCAATACTCCTCAAATTGGCGGCAGGAGCCGTCGCCTTCGCCGAAGACGCGGAAGCAGACGCAACTGTTCCGTCATCGTCAGCAACCACCGCAGTCGTCGCTTTCTTTTTCTTCTTCTTATTCTTCTTCTTAGCCTTCACTTTCCCGTCTACAGCTCCGGCAATCTGTCCTTCGTGCGGCTGCGCAACCTCCTCGACATCATCGTCCTCCTCAGACGATGACAACCCCGCCCGCTCCTGCAATGTCTCCTCCGTAGCTGAGAGTTCGACCATTGTCAATTGCTCGTGATGCGCGTGCGTTGGTGGATCAGCCGATGACAATTTGTTGCTTCAATTTGGGGGGATCACCTACCGAATTTTGCGTTGTATGTTGACCATTGGGGCCACGAGACCTAGCGTAGTTAGGAGTGTAAGTGCAGATGATACAGTGCTCGCCCTAAGCCCCTGAATAGTGTTTACCCGGGGGACAGCCGCAGAAGGATTGATGGAACAAGACGTAACGGGGGAAAGTAAAGCGAATGATGGGCCATCCATCATCCTCAACTTTCCTGACCGTCTTGCAATCTTGGCTTTTGATCTTCGAACGGTTAAATTTGGGAAAAAAATTGTATAGACCGGGGAATATATAAACCTGAATATAAATAGTGATACAAGATAGGCATATAGCTTTGAGCACTCTGACATCAGCACCTGCAGCGCAAGAATCATCCCCCTCCTTATTGCAGATCAATTTTACCAAGTTATTGCGCACAATGGGTTTCTTCAGAAAGGCGGTCGGCTTTGTAGCCATAGGATACCTCGCATTTATATTGTCACTTCTTTTTGAGCCTGTCCAGCGGAAGTATTGTTGCACATTTCTAGTAGTATAGTAGAAGATACAATGCTAACGACCGTCGAAGCCTCGTCTTCCTCTACCGTCTCCGCTTAGGAAGCAAAGACAGCCTCTACCACCCCGAATCGGTCGGTTTTGCACGTCAGCTCTCCTCTCTTTTTCTTTCCCTTCCTTCTGCGCCCGCTGACTTCTGTCCAGAAAACCAAGCCGCCCCATTCTGGCTATCAATGCCCGACGGGACCCGTCTCTTCGGGTGGCACATTCTCCCCCTCGACGTTTACGATACGCACCGCAACGTTCTCCGTACGCAACCGGCAGACGATGCCGCCATCGATACTGGTGCCCTCGCGGAGGGCCACCTTGCCATTTTGAAACAAGACCCCGACGCCCGTGTGATGATCTACTATCACGGCAACTCAGGCTGCATCTCTGCGATGAACCGCCCAGACATATATCGCTCCCTACTTTCCACCTCCCCGGCACATACGCACCTCTTTGTCGTGGACTACAGAGGCTTCGGCGTCTCCGAAGGCGTCCCCTCCGAAGACTTACTTATATCCGACGGTGCGCAAACTGCACTCGAAATCCTGTCTCGCACGGGTGTACCGCCAGAGAAAACAATTTTGATCGGTCAGTCGCTCGGCACAGGCGTCATCATCGGTGCTGCAGACCTTCTCGTCACCTCGCGGCCTACTGATCCGGTGGAATTCAAAGCGATAGTCCCTATCGCTGGCTTCGCGTCCATCGAGGATCTGCTCTCGACTTTCCGCATCTTCGGAGTTGTGCCCATACTTGCGCCGTTTAAGTTCACACCAGGCCTGCAGCGCGCGCTGGGGCGTTGGCTGCGGTATAAATTCCACAGCGACGAGCGACTGGAACGATTTGTGCGAAACTCGCACGCGACGAAAGTGTTGGTCGTGCATTCGTTTGAAGACGGAGAGATTCCGTTTGAGCATGGGGAAAGGCTTGTGGAGGCGGCGATTCGTGGGGCATTGGCTGCCGGTGTTTCGGAGGAGGAACCACACGGAGGGATGCTGAGGAGGTTTGTGGAGATGGAGGAGGATGAGCGGGAGGGTGTGTTTGAGGTTGTTGCGGTGGGTGAAGAGCAGGCGAGGGAGTACGTCTTTTGGCAAAGGTTTAATGGTAATGGTACCACCACTGCAAGCACCGCCGAAGACGCGGATCTCGTGGAAGTGGTCGATGAGGTTGTGGAAACTGTCAGGCCGGTGGAGGAGGGGCTGAAGAGGCGTATTGGGATGTTGGCTGTGAAGTGGGGAGGACATAATGTGGTTCCAAAGTCATCTGATGTGGTACTGGCGATCAGGAGGGTGTTGTATGATGATTACTAGGTTGATGACCGTGCGCGTTACGCGTATGTATGGTGTAGGAGGAAGGATTGAAATGGTGAGTCAGAAGAGTTTGTTGAGCAGGGCCATGGTGGGGCTTCGGATGCGATCCTACCGCGGGTGGATGGGAGTGTATGGCAGCACGTCAATTGGTATGTCGGATATCTGGAGCCGAGGTTTGAGACGAGCTTATGGATTGATCCGCTGACTGATCTGCAGACATTGTTACTAACCCATATCCGCCTTGCATAGGGACGTACGGTCCGCTATTTGAAATTACGAGTACGTTGAGGAGCTGGTCAGCTAGAAAGAGGTGTCGATTTGGGATTCAGTTTACACACATGCACACAAGCATAATGAATCATTTAGAATGTACAAAACAAGAACAGGACAGCAAAGGGCCCGATAGAGTTTTGGAATATTGACACAATGTTTACGAGCACGCGACATGATGTTTTGAGATATAGATTTACATTTGTTCTGGTCTTAGCGCTTGTTCGTCCCCATTGCAGACTTGACGGAGTCTGTTCCAGCTCTCTGCCATAGTTGTATCTTAAAATGCAAGAGCTTCATATGGCTCATTATAAGTATTCTTATTATGTTATCGCAATTACCAGTTCAATCTTTACCAGTTCAATTTTGTCGCGGTCTCGCAGTTTACGTTACGGTGTCCCTCCGCCCTCCGAGGACTCACCGACATGCATAGCGAAAGTGAGGCTCTACCCATCACGGTGGCCATGACCATTTTGTTTATTGTACATTTGCTCACCCTGTTCCCCCCGCGGGCTACCTGTCCAGTTCACACGTCTTCGTCAAACGTCGCCGTGTCCACCCAATCCTCTGCCATGCCCTTCCAAACATTTGTTTCCCTTTCAGCCATTCACCGTGTCATTACCACGAATTCATTCACAGGCACTATTCCCTAGTTTGCTGCACCAACGCCAACCGAAAGCGTGATACTCGCCCGTCCGTACAAATTTCGCCCAAACCATGGACCTCGGCGTAGCATCGGATCTGGGTACACCTAATACCCTCAAGCATACTCAATCAGGCTAAGCGCCAGGTGCGGGGACGCACGTGCGGCTTAAGATGGGGTGGTGAATTCTGATTCCGCACAGTCCGTGAGAAATCGGAAAAACTTATGACAATAACGGAGGAACATAAACGGCACCAAGTAGAGCAACATCAGAAGTCTGCTCTCTCCGATTTCAATAAGGGATGTATATGAAGAGGGAATTCAAACCATCAGACTTGTGGCTTTGCCATTTGCCGTGCTGGGCGGCTTTTTCCGTGCCTATCACTTCTTGATGTTCGTCACTATCACATACAAACCTGTCGAAAAAACCTTCCCCTCGCACTTGCACGTGCATATTCAGTCATTACTGGATTTTGAACTGATCGTCAAAAGCCAAAATTCCACGTATGAAGTTTGTATAGTGGCTCTCGGATATTCGGCAGCGTTGGACGGTTAATCCGGGCAAGCCACGGTGTTGGAGCCCTGCGGCACATCGACGCCGCACGCGCCATAAACAGCAGTGAACGCGCAAATTTAGAAAAGGCTAAGTAAACGAGGCGTGTGGAAATCTTCCAGGCAAGCCCAGCACGAATGACGTGCTCCGCTTTTAGGCTCATTAGTTTGAGTATGGACTGCGACTTTGTTTCGAATTGCTGGTGCCTACGTGAATACTTCCATTGCATCCAATCATGTGGGCAGTGGGCTGGATTGGTAGGTGCCGGTGATTCCGGGAACTGTCGCACAGGGCCGAGCCGACGAAGGGCCGGCGCTATGACGCACACAGGAAGATATTGGTTCCACTTTGGTCTATGTACCTGACTTTAGACCGCGGAGGGCGAATACGGCAAACGGCATACATCAGTTCAGTATATCAGTGCTCTCTTGGCGGATTGGATGTACGATCTTATACGAAGTTGAAGTCACGCCATTGGGGTCAAAAAACATCAGACTGTCTGTGATGAGAGTTACGGCTCTCTGGAGTTGGTGTTGCACTTCGGGCGGCTTTATTCCAACTATTACGAACAATGAGATCGCAGCTGTAAGCCAGCTGATCAGATCAGCACTGGAAACGGCAGATCGGCTCTCCAACTACATTATCGTCTACCCCGCTCAAAGATTTCCGGGTGGAATCCATCGGATATAATGTAACAACTAGGTCCTGCCTGTTCCTCTGCTCCTTCTTCGCCTCTTCGTCTCCGATACCTTCTAAGTCCCTGTCTATTGTCGTTGCCCCGGTCCGCACCCTTTGAATCCGCCACACACTGCCACTCAAACACGCGCGCCCGCACTCATTTCTCAAAATAAATATCTCGGCTCTCTCGGCTCTCTCGCGTCCGTTCTTCCAGACCACACCATATATATCGTCAATCGCAATGTCCGACTCGACATCCACCGCCAGCCCCCCCTTAACCCCCCACGACAAGGAAGCGCTCGACCTCGAGGCGCAGACCGCTGCCGGCGATGCTCTTACTCCCCCTAATGGCGCTCAAGTCTCTCATGTTGAGAACCATTCTCTAGATCCGGATCTCATTCGCATTGGCGACTCGTGGGTATCGCGGAAAGAACTGCTCTCGGCATTCGGAGGAACTTTGAATCCTGGTATGTGAATATGATGAGTGAGTGAGTGAGTGAGTGTGTTGTGTTGGTATTGGTATTGGTATGCTCTTTACCATCTCATCACCTACCACGGTGCCCGTCCGTCCTCGTTTTGCCCTGGCCTGTCTTCACTATAATAGCTACTGCATCTTACCTGATGCACAATGGCCCAGCTATATACCCACCCCCAAGAACCACCATGTCGGCTAAATCGCTGACGCGGTCTCGACGTGGGTCTCTCCATGGTGGACGCCTTGTTGATGGGCGACGCTCTTCAGGACAATGTCATCTTAATAGTTTAGTGGCACGAATTCGCACATTCACACACATTCACTCCCTCGTCAGCTATCCCTTCCACTTACATACTAACCTCATTCCTCAGGCTTCTCCTTCCCCCCTTCGCGCAAGTTCGCCAACCCCGCACCCCTCGGCCTCTGCGCCTTTGGTCTTACCACCTTCGTCCTCTGCCTCGTCAATGTCCAAGCCCGCGGCGTGACCAACGCGTCCATCGTCGTCGGCCTCGCCTACTTCTACGGCGGTTTCATTCAGCTCTGCGCCGGCATGTGGGAAATGGTCCTCGAGAACACGTTCGGTGCAACCGCGCTCTCCTCCTTTGGCGGCTTCTGGCTCGCCTTCGGTGCCATCGAGACTGACGCATTCGGCATCGCGAGCTCGTACTCCGATCCCAAGGAACTCAACTATGCCGTCGGATTGTTCCTCTTGGCGTGGTTTATCTTCACGTTCCTCCTCGTTCTCTGCACTCTTCGCTCCACATTGGCATTCTTCCTTCTGTTTTTCTTCCTCGACATGGCGTTCCTGCTTCTGGGGATAGGACATCTGTACCCAAACACAGAGGGCGGACCAAATACGGCGGTGAACAAGGCGGGCGGCTATTTCGGGCTGTTTTCGGCATTCGCAGCGTGGTACAACGCGTTTGCTGGTCTCGCTACCAACGAGAATTCGTATGTGTCCTTCACAGCTAAAAGATTCAATTAGCGGTGTGCAAAATTGATCTACTAACGTGGTATGAAAACAGGCTATTCGTCATCAAGCCGATCCCGATGCCGTGGAATGTGGCCTATAAGGGGATGCGGAAGAATAAGCTCATGTAGATGTTGTTGATATACATGAGTATATACATACATATATGCACACTAATTGCAATGGTATTTTTTGGAGGTGCTTTAACTAATGGTAACGTTCGTAATTATTGTCGGTGTTCATCGGTTTTCGTTGGCTGACGTGTATAGTCCATTTCAGCAGCATGATGGCCGGATTATTGCGATCGTTTTGTGTCCATTCGTCCAGCAATCAGAGGCAGACACGGGTGACCAACTCAAGGTTTTGAGTAACAACACCGACATCATTGTCGACCATGCTGAAGGTGTTGAATTTACCGCAACAAGAAACATCGTCAGGCAATCTATACGTCTATCGTTAGACTATTCTTTGCATTTCTATATCGCCTTGACTGAAAATTTATAATGAACGACGCATACCATGTAGAACTATACACGCTGAAACTAAATTTGTATCGTATTGGCAGTATGATTGTGTGTAACGAATGAGGTGAAAACTTAATGCAATCAATATTGAACCCTTCCTTATTGCAGGAGCAGAGATGCCGATTTGAGTCGCGAGAAGCGGGAATGGTGTGGGATGGACGATAGTCCTGTGTATATAATTTCCCGAGATACCATCAAGCCTTGCTGAACCGAGAGTATATATTCGATCTTGCTGCGGACGAACGGGGAACGACGACGCCTGAGGCAATATTGCTGATAGTGATTTGGGCAAACAGGATAACCTGTTGATTCAGAATGGGTAGATGAGGCAGCTTGTCTTAAGGCGCTGCGTCATGCACATGCCGATGACTTACGCCACTATTTATTGGTGCAGGAATCCAGAGGGCGTAGCAAGGATGATATTTGGCGAAACGAAACGATCGAGCGAGGAAGATATCGGCCGGAAGCAGGGGGTACACCCGGGAGTTGTCGAGTTTTTGTTTCCGACACGTCTGACGTTCCAAGGATGGCTAGGCGAAGGAGTAAGCAGGGTAAGCAGGGATTTCGATAGAGGCATTGGTATTTATAATATACCATAGGCCAAGTTGGCCTGGATTCTTTCCAAGGAAATATCGAGAAAGCTGGATCTTGTGGGATTGACGGAAGCGATGATCCCCGGGGACTGTGCACGAACCCCACTAAACAGCGTGCAT
Source organism: Lipomyces lipofer (assembly GCA_003705915.2). Classification (NCBI taxonomy): domain Eukaryota; kingdom Fungi; phylum Ascomycota; class Lipomycetes; order Lipomycetales; family Lipomycetaceae; genus Lipomyces; species Lipomyces lipofer. Next base: position 58,191 of record PPJX02000085.1, on the reverse strand, counting down.
TCTACATTTCGTCAATCCACCCACATAATTCGCCATTTGCTTCGATGCAAATATTGACTCGAACGCTGGAACGACTTTGCAGATGCATGTGCAAGCATGTTCAAGTTGTTCTCACACTCGAATTCACTATCCTAACTTCCTCGGACTCCTGTATCGCCGCACATTGAATATAATTGAAACAACCGTAATTAGCTTCTCCGTGAACTAAGTGCAACAATCAATTTGTGCGGCTCTCCCGCACTCATCGGAGTCAAAAGTTAACGTGGTCACTTATTTGGCAGGTGAAAATCCGCTGAACCTCATAATTTGACTAAAGTGACCCTAACCCGATGGCCTTCCTGTTCCCATCCGCCACGAAAGATTGACGTCCGTTCAGATTGACGACGTCGGACCTCGTATGAGAGAGATATGGCATAATGCAAGAGTGAAGTATTAACCCTCCTTTAATAATCTTTAATTTTATATACTCTTCTAATCTTCGGTAAAAAGAACAGATCTGCTCGTAATTTGTTAATTACTTTCGTTTGCTCATTAAATACATCACAACAGAAAAAAGATGTTGCAAGTTGGGGAGTCGCTAAGGAGCAACATGGTGCCCGCTACTACACGGCTTTGCGTTATTTTCAAAATTTCAATCTAACTGACGGCCTTCAACACAGGCTAGAGAGCTAGATAAAATTATATTAAAGAGCCAATATCGGCGGTGGGGAGGTCTATGAAGGGACAGACGGACGCACAAGGTTCTCCTATACGGGAAACATGAACCAGTCATATTAAAGCAAAATTCGGTGGGATATAATGTTGCTTGATATGAGAATATGATGACCGGTGAACGTAACAGGAATATTGAAACATGAACCAGTCATATTAAAGCAAAATTCAGTGGGATATAATGTTGCTTGATATGAGAATATGATGACCGGTGAACGTAACAGGAATATTTATAAAGTGGCGTTATATAATTTAAATTGAAGCAGACGCAGCCGATGGGATAATTGGTGTTAGAAATTGTCCGAATTGTTACCAATCAGAACTATATCCCGCTAGAATGCAGCCTTCTGGCCACTGGAATTGCAATCACAAAAGAACCAAAAGACATGGAATGTCATAGCCAACTTGAAGATGAACCCATGAATGAGCAAAGGGCAACATATGCTGACATGATGAGCTTTTATCAGTGGAACAAGGGGCTTCGTCACCGCATGACATAATTTGACTCCCAAGGAGAAATTGCGATACCATAGAAGTCATACTATGGCAAAAAGTCACGACGTTGAGTACTGTGACAATAGATGCCGCAATTCAGTCGAGCGACTCTTGATGAGCTAGGACAGAAGCTGTTGGATCAAACTTCTGTAGCCACCAGCGCGTGAAATTTACGTTTGCAAACGTCACACGTTGATTGCAGATACACCATAAATTTTAAACTGCACAACCAAACTCGCCCACTTCATTGCCGTCGTTGCGGGGCAGCCACACGCACAAAAGCCATTAAATGCATTAATCGATCAAGAGTCCGCACTACGAACCAGTGTTCCTGAATTGTTGCCCCTCGGCACACCCGCAGACCCAACCGACCCCAACAGGTTTCGCCACCTCGGCGCGGCCTACCGACGCTGCTGAAAGATGCCCGCCCCATCCGACTTCCTCGCGACCGCCACCTCCTCCTCGTCGGCCGCTGCGGAGACCATCCTCGACCAGTCGGCGCCCATCCTCACGAGCACGAGCGGCGCCAGCTCCGTGACGGTGAAGCGCGGGAATGCAGTCGTTGCGACGACGTTGAAGCCGAAACGGCCGGTTATGCTGCAGGCTGTCAGATTCGTGACGTTTATTGTGTATTTTACGTCGGCTGTGTTTACGTACGTATTGGGTCGGCTCTAGAGTGTGGAGGATCGTGAGTGTTGTGCTAACGTGGAATTTGTGTATACTAGAATCAACTTTACTCAGGTGTGTGATTGTGGTGTGCTTGCCCATTGACTGTTCTCCAAAAGCTAATCCCGCCCTTCCAGCTTCTGGGCCTGCCCATCCGCATCTTCTCTAAAGACTGGTTCCACGCCTACATTGATTACACCAAGCAATCCTTCGGCCTTCTCCTCACGACGATGACCCAGTGGTGGAGCCCGACCCCGGTCCACGTCGTCGGCGACCGGTCAGTTGCAGGTCTCATTTCCCGGACCGAGGACGGCAGGCTCGAGACCAAGTTCGGAGACCGCGTCGTACTGATTGCCAACCACCAGATATACTCGGATTGGCTGTACATGTGGTGGATTGCTTACACGGGAAAAGCACATGGGGGCATTTACATTATTTTGAAGGAGTCGTTGAAAAATATTCCGTTTCTGGGATGGGGGATGCAGTATTATCGGTTTAGTGAGTTGATCGCGTGCCATCACTTTTAGTTAGTATCTAGTTCCCGACTAACGGCAACCAAGTTTTTCTCTCTCGGAGGTGGGAAAAGGACGAAGAACGGCTGAAATCCTCCTTATCTGAGATTAACCATGAAACGCAATGGCCCGCGTGGCTGCTGATCTTCCCTGAGGGCACCAACTTTACGCAGTCCGGCATTGACAAGTCCCACTCTTATGCCCAGAAATTCAACGTGACCGAGCCGCAGCACCTCCTCCTCCCGCGCGCCCGCGGGCTCTACTACGTTCTCAAAAACCTCAACGTGCCGTACGTGTACGACTGCACCGTGGCCTACGAGGGTGTCCCCCGAGGCGGCTTCGGACAGGACTACTTCACGCTCCCGTCGATATACTTCCAGGGACGACCGCCGAAGAGCGTCAACATGCATTGGCGCAGGTTTGCAAAGTCGGCGATTCCGTTGGACGATGAGTCGGAGTTTGAGAGGTGGCTTCAGAAACGGTGGTTGGAAAAGGATGAGCTTCTGGAAAGTTACTATGTGAACGGGCATTTTGACGGAGAGGAGCTAGTCGACACAGAAGTGAGGCTGAAGAGCAAATTGGAGATTTTGCAGGTGTATGCGTTACCGGCGGCGGTCGTGCTGTGTGCGAATGTGGCGTGGAAGGCGTGGAGTTTGATGACGCGATAAACGGTGTTGAGATGATAGATGTGATGACTGGTTACGTGTTGCATATATAGGGACGATGTAGACGGAGGTAGAAGAAGGGAGATGGAAGATTAGAGGAAATTTTGTTGTTTTATTTCAATTACTGACTATCACGGTGATGTTCTACAATGAGTAATGGTGCCAGCTACCTGCTACCTCAACAAATACTATCGAGCTCTACACTTTTTGTCCTGACCAATGCTTTTCTATACTTTGGCTACTTCAAAGTGTGCATCCCATATGGCAGAGTTTAGATGTCGGTAATTTGTAAATCGCAAAGAATTTATTCTTTCTAATGTGGTTAAACCCAGTCGAAGATTGGAGAAAAAGTTATTTTGGCGTTGCATATGCGCGCCAACATCGAAATATGCTTAAGCGCGTATATCCGAACTCCCAAGCTCCTTTTCCGATCCACCTCACAAAAATCCGCCCAACGCCTCACCGGACCCAGCGGCGCTGTACCCAATATCATCGATCGGATCTTTCCATTGCGCACATTGGCCACCTTACCTACCCGTCATATGCAGAATCAGCATCCAGCAGCAATTCGATTAGATATTGTTGAAGAGACGTCCCGCGGACTACAATAGACAAAAACCGCACACTCACTATAATTAGCTAAGATGTCGACTACTGCGCGGAGAAGATTGATGCGAGATTTCAAGGTATGTTTTGTTTGCTCGGAGTACACCTCATGGGCGCGCGTGCGCGGTTCGTTGATACGGTGGACTTTGTGGCAGTCTTTTATACATATCTTTGCTTCTTAATGGAGCTGTGGAACGTGGTCCGCATCTATAACTCGCAATCTAAACCACCCAACTAACATTGTTCTCCCTGCAGCGCATGCAGCAAGACCCCCCAGCAGGTGTCTCCGCCTCGCCTGTCTCCGACAATGTTATGACCTGGAACGCCGTGATAATCGGGCCGAACGACACCCCTTTTGAAGATGGCACCTTCAGACTTCTCCTCCAGTTCGACGAACAGTACCCGAACAAGCCGCCGGTTGTGCGGTTCATCTCGCAGATGTTCCACCCCAATGTCTACGCCTCGGGGGAGCTGTGTCTCGATATCTTGCAGAACCGATGGTCACCGACCTATGATGTCGCTGCGATTCTGACTTCGATACAAAGGTAGCGTTCTAAAATTTTTTCTCTGTTTGGATTTCGGAGATTATTAATGCCAGTAGTCTCCTCAATGATCCCAACACAGCCAGTCCCGCAAACGTGGAGGCCTCGAATCTCTATAAAGACCACCGGAAGCAGTACGAGAAGCGCGTGCGCGAGACAGTGGAGAAGAGCTGGGAGGAGTCTTGAGCGGAGTTGTGGATAATGCGACGTTTGATTCGAAAGCATGAGATGGTACCAGTTTATAAGCCAGCATGTGTGGGAAACGTTTCGAGATCTATGAGCTCTGGATTTTTGTTTGTTAAGTCCTTTTGTCAGATTCCTATGTTAATTTATTTGTCGGATTACGGAGTTACATAGTTATCTTTTTTTTGCTTTGCTTTGGTATCCAGTTCCATTTTGTTTGTTGTAATTCATCTTTATGCGTAATTTAGAGTCTCTTCATCATCGGCTTGCAGAGCGTGATATAATAATACCTGGGCTACAGATTTATATGACATTGTATCAAGCTTGCATCATGATAATCCCTCGAACTGACAAACGATAAAGCCAACCAATGATGCACATAAGAAACGCCAAAATAAAAGCTATAACGTGGGTGACAAAGAACCGAGCGGATCAGTCTAGACTTTTGTGATTTCCCAAGTTCCTAGACCAGGCCGTCGTAGATATTTAGTGCAGATATAATAGTAGGATCCTACAAATGTCAGCACTAGCATGTTATCGTGTATAATGCAAGGAGAAGAACATACGTGCTTAGAACCCTCCTTGAATTCCTCGAGTGTCAACGAGCCATCCGAGTCCTTATCCATGGCGGCGAAGATCTTTTCCACTCTCTATATGAGATGCAGTCAGTATCAGATGTAACACCCGGTAACTACACATACCTTCTGCGGCGTGGCTTCATCCTCGGGCAGCTTCATCATCGATCCAACCATCTTGTATATAGCCTCTACAATTGACAACATTTCACCATACGAGATTCTTCCATCGTTATCTAAATCATACAGTTGGAACGACCCTTGGTTTCTTGTCAGTACCAGTTTGCCAATAACCTCGCTCGAATTGAATTGCAAGCGGACTAAAGTACTCACACAAAAGCTTCTCCTCGACAGTTCCACGGGCTGTAACGGACAGCGCGCAGATAAACTCCTTGAAATCGATGGTCCCCGACTTGTCGTTATCAAATACGTTGAATACGTATTCCGCGAATGACGACGGGTCGCCAAACGGGAAAAACTGCTTGTAAATCTTCTGGAACTCGGTCTTCGTGAGCTGCCCCGATGGACAGTCCTTGAGGAAGTCTGTATTAGTGTTAGCAGACCAATTGCTTGCCTGGCAGTCTCTGAGAGGACACTGCTCACCTTTATACCACTGCTGAAGCTCCCGCCGGTCGAAGTACGTCGACCTCTGGAGTTCTTGGAGCTGCTCGTGGCTTAATTTCGATTGTGCCTTTCCCATGATCTGATCCCGTATCCTATAGCAATCGATTGAACAAATGCAACCGGTGTAGATAAGATGAGAAGCTTCCGCAAGTTGAGGTGAGAGTAGGAAAAGAAGTTGAGTGGAGGGGGGAGGGATATGGCTATCTCGGCTTGGCTAATGTGGAACCGGCCAAATTCTGAGGAACAATTCGGCGCAAGTGCGCAACCGAGTGGCATGGCCTATGCCCAGCGTGGCTGTGCGCGCTCGAGCTTTTGACTTATGGGGCTCCAGGTCAGGGGTTCTCGCCGGACAGATTGCTTTTTATTGACGCATGTCCGAGTGAGGTGATTTTGATCTGCTTTTGTAATATTAGTGACGCCAAATTGCACGTGCACGTCGTGCATGTTCAGATGCGTTTGACTCACGTTGGTTCGAGGAAATACATTGCCGAAGAAATTTGTCACCTGAACACTACACTTCAACTTTAGTCTCATACATACGCTCTTCATCTGCAATGATTCACGCAGTTGAGCCCACCCGTGTGGCAATCCTCGGCAAGGACACTATTGTCGTCGGCTACGGCCTCGTCGAGTCGCTTGTACGTGAAATTCTGAGCGACGTCGTCTCCTCAACCTACGTCATCGTTACCGACACCAATATCTCCCGTTTGCACCTCAATAACTTCGAGAACGCGTTCAAGCAACTCACAAAGCACTATGCCGAACCACCTCGCTGCCTATCCTACACCGTTGCGCCAGGCGAGGCGTCCAAGTCGCGTGCAACCAAAGCCGCCATTGAAGACTGGATGCTGGAGCAGCGCTGTACAAGGGACACGGTGATGCTTGCCATTGGCGGCGGCGTCATCGGCGATATGATTGGTTACGTTGCGGCGACTTTCATGCGCGGAATACGGGTTATTCAGGTGCCAACTACGTTATTATCGATGGTTGACTCATCGATTGGAGGAAAGACCGCCATTGACACGCCTCTGGGAAAGAATCTGCTGGGCGCGTTCTGGCAGCCTACGCGCGTTTTTGTTGATCTGGCATTTTTAGAAACTCTCCCCGAGCGGGAGTTCATTAACGGAATGGCCGAGATCATCAAGGTAATACATTGCTGGGTTTTCGTTCATATCAGTATGCTAACCGGCTTGCTAGACTGCGGCCTTCTGGGATGAGAAGGAGTTTGAGCGTCTCGAAAACAACGTCGACGAATTCATCACTGCTTTCCGAAATCGAGATCCGAAGACAGGTCACGTCGACCTCTCCTCCATCCAGGCGATGCTGCACGCGCTGGTCGTTGGTTCCATCAAGGTCAAAGCATATGTTGTCTCGGCAGACGAGCGTGAAGGCGGACTACGTAACTTACTCAACTTTGGTCATTCCATCGGCCATGCCTATGAGGCTATCCTGACGCCGCAAATCCTTCATGGCGAGTGCGTGGCCATCGGCATGGTAATGGAGGCCGAACTCTCGCGCTACCTTGGCCATCTAGCCGACTCCGCCGTTGCGCGCATAACGAAGATCCTCACCGCTTACGGTCTTCCCACCTCAGTCGCCGACCCCGTCGTCCGGAAACGCACAAACAACCGTCCCACGCCTGTCGAGAAGCTCATTAAGATAATGGCGGTCGACAAGAAGAACGATGGTGCGAAGAAGAAAATCGTGCTTCTCTCTGCGATTGGTAAGACTGTCGAGCAGAAGGCTTCTGTAGTTGCCGACAGTGCCATCCGGTTTGTTCTGGCGCCTGAGACCATGGTAAACAGCACGTCGCTCTCGTCCGACGCGCATGTGGAAGTTACGCCACCTGGATCCAAGTCTATTACGAACCGTGCGCTGCTTCTCGCTTCATTGGGATCCGGGACCTGCAGAATGCATAATCTCCTCAGATCAGACGACACGGAGCACATGATGAACGCCATCTCGCTGCTCTCGGGCGCGGACTTCAAATGGATCGCGGGTTCCCGCGGTGAAGACGTCCTTGAAGTTCGCGGTCACGGGGGCAAGCTCCATGCAACGCCTGAAGAGATCTACCTCGGTAACTCCGGCACATCGTCTCGCTTTCTTACCGCAGTGGCCACCATCGCCCATCCCTCCGATATTGCTGATACTCTCGTCCTGACTGGTAACGCACGCATGAAGCAGCGTCCCATTGCCCCGCTCGTTGATGCTCTCAGAAACAACGGTGCGGGCATTGAATATCTCGAATCAATCGGAAGTCTGCCTCTGCGTATCACGGCTGGCCAGCGTCTCCGCGGCGGTCGCGTCGAGCTCGCTGCTACTGTCTCCTCACAGTATGTCTCGGCGCTACTCATGTGTGCACCCTACGCCGCGTCGCCATTGGTTCTCTCGCTCGTTGGCGGAAAGCCCATCTCGCAGCCCTACATCGACATGACGATCGCCATGATGGCTTCCTTCGGCGTCATAGTCACGAAATCCGCGACCGAGGAACATACCTACAACATTCCACAGGCTACGTACATCCCACCTGCGGAATACGTTGTCGAGAGTGATGCCAGCTCTGCGACCTACGCATTAGCCTTTGCGGCCATCACCGGTACGTCATGCACCGTCCCCAACATCGGCTCGGGTTCCCTCCAGGGAGACGCGCAGTTCGCGATCGATGTGCTAAGACCGATGGGTTGTGTTGTCGAGCAGACCGTGTCATCTACCACTGTTCGTGGACCGCCTAATGGGGCGTTGAAGCCGCTTCCAACGGTCGATATGGAGCCGATGACCGATGCGTTTATGACGGCAACGGTCCTGGCCGCTGTGGCATACAATTCGGCCACTGATTCCTCGACTACGCAGATTATCGGAATAGCGAACCAGCGCGTCAAGGAGTGCGACCGGATCGCTGCTATGGTCCACGGACTTACCCAGTTCGGCGTCGTATCGCGTGAGTTACCCGACGGCATCGAGATCGTCGGCAAGAAGTCTGCGTCAGAACTTACGATCCCGCCTGTTGGTGTCACCACATATGACGATCACCGCATCGCAATGAGCTTCAGCCTGCTAGGCACGGTTGCGCCGGGACCGGTATTGGTTACGGAGAGACGTTGCGTGGAGAAGACATGGCCTGGTTGGTGGGACGTTTTAAGCGACAAATTCAAAGTGTCGCTGGAAGGCTATGAGGACGCGAAGCCAGCAAAAATTGGAAAGACGGTCAAGCCGAATAAGAACCAGAGCATTATTGTCATAGGCATGCGCGGAGCGGGGAAGACGTCTGTGGGTGGCTGGATTGCTGAGGCGCTGGGTCAGAAATTCCATGACTTAGATGATTATCTGGAAGACAAGTTGAAGCTCAGCATTCCCGAGATCATCAAGCAGCAAGGGTGGGAAGGCTTCAGACTGGAGGAGCTCGCAGTATTGCGCGAGGTGGTCGCGAACAAGGCTGTCGGCTATACTTTTGCATGCGGTGGAGGCGTTGTCGAGACGGCGGAAGCGAGGGAAATTCTGCAAAAGTATATCACTGATGGCGGGGTCGTCATTCATGTGCACCGGGACGTTAAACTAATAATGGAATATCTTTCTGTCGACAAAACACGGCCCAGCTACGTGGATGATATGCTCGCAGTTTGGCAGCGAAGGGAGAAGTGGTTCGCAGACTGCTCGAACTTCATGCTCTACAATGCCGAGCTGGCAACACCGGAGGAAATGCAGCAGGTCAAACTCAGCCTTCGCAGCACCCTCTCCACCATCACCGGCGCTTCTACCCTTCATGACCGCATCCTCGCCAAGCGCAAGTCCTTCTTCGTCTGCCTCATCTACCCCGACGTCTCCATTACGATGCCCCAGATCAAAGAGCTGACCACCGGCTCCGACCTCCTCGAACTCCGCGTCGATCTCCTTCAGCCCGCCCCTTACAGATCCATTCCCGCCCTCGGCTATGTCCAAGAGCAAATCGGCATCATCCGAAAGCACACATCGATCCCGATCCTCTTCACTGTGCGCACCGTCTCGCAGGGTGGCAAGTTCCCAGACACCGCCTCCGCCGAGGCCCTCGACCTCATGCTCCTCGCGCTGAAGCTCGGAGTCGAGTACCTAGATGTCGAGCTCTCGTGGCCGGAGCCCGTCATCAACCGCGTGCTCGCCTCGCGTGCCTTCACCAAGCTTATCGCCTCGAACCACGATTTCAGCGGCAAGTGGAAGTGGGACGGGCCCGAGTGGGAAAGCGCGTGGACGCAAGCTACCGATGGCGGATGGGCCGACGTGGTCAAGTTCGTGGGGTTCGCGACAGAGATGGCGGATAACTTTGCACTGGAGGCGTTCCGCGCGAAGCATACCGCGACGCCACTAATTGCGATAAATATGGGTGGAAAGGGACAGCTAAGTAGGGTGTTGAATTCGACGCTGACGCCGGTGACGCATCCGCTGATGCCATCGAAGGCAGCGCCGGGACAGATTTCGGTGGAAGAGGTATTAACGGCGGCGAAGCTGATTGGGGATATGGATGAATAGAGAAGGTGGAGTCGAGAGGAGTAATAAGTGAAGTAAAACTGGGTAATTTGTAATATCTTTGCTAGGAAATGTGATGAGATTCAGACCACTGAGATTGGGTCTGACAGTGATGTAAAGTATGTCATACTTCTCAGCCAAGGAATTTTGATTTTCTTGTTGCGTGAGTTGACCAGCAGTCTCTACTACCGCGACCCGTATACCATGAGAGATATGTCATTATGAATGTGCAAGGCTGTTTCATTACGGACTTCGTTTGCATTCGCCGTGTGTCGTTCGCTTTGATTGATACAAAATATATTAATGGGCAACAAAATATATAACGTAGAGATAATATAATACAAGATAAGGCCAAGTGTGAAGTTGGGTGAGGAGGGAACGAGGTACGGGTCGTCTGGTTAAGCCGCTAATGACACGTTCTGTTCCATTTCCGGCATCTATTTTCGAATTAGCTTCCACAATACCCATTAGAACCAAATCTACTAACCGGTGGTCGGTTCTGCGCCGCAAGGAGTCTCTGTATAACTATTCCAACACCCTCAAACACCGCCAACAGACATCCGCAAGTAATAGCCGAGTTTCGCGCGTGCTTGAACCCACCACGCATGGCGAGCGCGCCACCTGTGCAGAACCCGGCGGCTATTGGGTTGAAGGGGTCCTCTTTCCGGCGAATTCCTTTGATGGTGCAATCAAAGATTGAGAACACGCCTCCCCAGGAACCAAAGTTGCCACCAACGACAGGGGCGCGTGAGCGGATTGCAGAGATGGCACCGATGCGGCGTTCGCCCTGGATTGAGAATGGAGTTAGTTGGTGCCTGAGAGAGAATAAAGATACTGCAAATCTTCTAATGTGGGCGACAAACAGTTGGTGAATTTCGGAAGCCTTTAATGCCGTGCCAGATTGTGCCGCCAATAACCTATTCGACCACGTCAGTATTCTCCTACTTCTCTTCACAATAGAAAATTGGAACCATAAACACGCGGAACATACACCCATAGAAAAAGCGCCACCGAAATCGCTGACAATGACGATCGGACAAGGATCTCTAGTGTGATCGGCCATCTTCAGCTTTCGTGTCTAATTATATAATCCACGCGGGAGTCGCAATTGCGCGTTCCGGTATTAGATGGACCCTGTCGTTCAGTGTATCTATAAGAATAAAATGTTCCACACAACGGTCGAAAGAAAGCGGATGAGCTAGAAAGAACAAGAGGCTTAATGGTTATATGAAGCGTAGAGAATTTTTTGTTCAGAACCGCGCTCTGTGGGACTTCCGACAAAACTAAATTCGTCACGCATAGAGCGGCACGCCGTTGGGACCGAATGACTTGAAGGAGGCCAGGCCAACCGCCAAATTGTCCCCGGGTAGACGAGCACTGTGGCGAGCATATATCTTCTTTTTTTGTCACTCGGAACACAATTCCGAGCTTATTATTATTCTGTGGAAGGTATCTTCATACAGAATTCCAGTATTCTCTATTATTGCAATTTAAGCTCCTCGAATCGATTGCTTTTCCCTGAATCGTCATGTCCATCCAGGGTACTTTTAGCCGAGCCTAAAAGTTTGATAACGTTTTATCGGGTTTAATATCACTGAAATATGTGCGATGTCGACTGTGTGTCGGAACTTGAGGTATAAAATATTACGAGTACAATGCCTGGCATCGCACTCAATATTGTCTTTATTTGGCTGACCTCTGCGCGACAGGAGGAGTTCCGTGAGCTCGATAGTGCGCTTATAGCAGCCATAGCCCTCGACTATACCAACCCGGAAGACGCCCGGGCCGTCCTATTCCAACTTCGCGAAGATGCTGTAACACAATCGGCCGCCTTACAAGAATCCGAACTCGCTGATCTCGCCGACGGGTCATCGACAACGACGCAATGGCGATCGGCGTCCTCGGACTCCGCGTCCAGCACTTCTTACGACTCCTTCGGACTCTCAATTCCTGCAAAGGCCACATCTCAAGTATTTAAGGACGGCATTAAGTCGCTGGATTTCCTGATTATGTGCTTTCCCGACGCTAAGTTAGCTGACGTCCAAGCTGTCCTCGAACGCTGCGACAATAACCCAACAATTGCTCTTGACGAGCTTTTGAACAAGGAGTTCTTGGACCGGGACGAGGAGATATTAGAGGGGCGACGGGAGTACGGTATGATGTCTGCTTTCTTTGTCGCCGATGGGAGCCAGCCGCTGGCAGCAGCAGCAGCCAAAAATCGGAAAGCGCGTGCAGGACGGAATAAGCGGAAAGGGAAGCAGATAATATTGGGAGACAGATTTTACGGTGACAATGGCGATCCTGCAGCTGTGAAATGGGATCATGCTCAGTCGCAGTGGGATGCTATCGGTGAGGAGCTTGAAAGAGTCTCTTCACTGATTGATCAGCCTGTGTCGAAGTTGAAGTCGGTGTATCATCAGAACAGCACACACCCTATTCACGCTTATCTCAGGTTCTTGGATATTGAGGGCGTAGACGGAAAGACTGGCCCTGCGGATGAGAATATTAGGGCGATGAATGAGACGTTTCCTGGACTATCGGCTGTTCTACTTTCAAAGATTCTGCGATCGACGGGGAACAATCTTGAAAAAGCAACCGATCTTGCAATTCTCATGTCACTTAAGGCGCGGAAGCACGGCAAGTCCCTCGCAAATGCGTGGTGTGAACTAGAAACTGTCCCCTCTTCTGGCGAGCGTTTTACGCAGGTCAACCGCAACAAGCATTCAATGCAATCAGGGGTGCAATCACCCGTCGCAGGGCCTGCTCCACCAATTCACACCGCACCACCAAGGCCTCATCGTTCAGCCGCAGAACTATTTGCGACGTCGGAGAAGTACCGCAACATGCGATTTGCTTCGTTGCAAAAGGCAAACGCTGCGCATCGAGCGGGCAATGCAGAGAACCATCAGTACGAAGTCGCGAACTATTATGCGCAGCAGTCGCGAGAATATGATACCAGGGCGAAGGCGTATAGATTAGATGCGGCCCGCGCATGGGTGGATCAGTCGTGAGTGGTCTTATTCTTATATCTGATCTAGTTCACTTGATTTCTCACTCTCACATGTCCCTTTAGAGCCTCCGAGTTCCTATTTGACCTTCACGGAATATGGGCCGATGATGCAGTCACGATTTCACGAGAAAGGTTGTGGAACTGGTGGAGCTCAGTGCGCAGAGAACCTACACGGGCGCCTTTGAAGATCGTGACAGGCGAGGGCAATCACAGTGTCAACGGCAGACCGAGAATAAAGCCTGCCGTTGTCGGTCTTCTGGCAAAGGAGGGGTGGACGTATCAGGTTAGTACTGGGTATGTGCTAGTTATCGGAGGACCAAACGAGCAGTGAGTGAATGAGAAGATACTTTTTGTGGAACAAGAAATGCGAAAAATGTGGGTTATAGAAAGGGGTCTTGTTTGTACCGTACATAAAGACTTGGGCCACTTGTCATAATTGTATTTATATGTATATTATTTGTATAATAGTGAGCTGCAGTATAAATATTTAGTTTTTCACTAGGGGGATGTTTTGCATTCAACTCAGAAAGAATGTGGATATTTGATGAATAAGGTTGTCCTTGTTCGAGCATTCGGCGGTCGACTTCGCGAGGGACTACGTAGACTCTGTGGACCCCTTGGTTCGAGCAGTGAGTGAGGAAGTATATCTGCAGCGGCTGGAGCTCAGCTGCTCAGGGCTTCCTGCTATAGAACAAGTCATATGGACGTGGGCACCTGCTATTATGTACTGCAGTCCGTCACAGCATTTCAGCATGTTATATCCACGGTACAGTATAGTGCAGTACATATCTCGTGATAGTTACTTTGAGATGTGGTGTGAGTGAGGATGTGACGGCGTCTGGTTTCTGGCTTTGAGTGTCAAACGCGTGTTTAGTTTGGTGATACAGGCCGGGGAATACCGATGCGTTTATGATCCCTTTTGAAAACATTTCTCCTCTTGCAGCATGCGCTGTATCAGTAGGTATAGCACTGCAGATGCAGACGAGCGCCAAATTAGATCAAATTTTCGAATATATTTAGCATGCCCTATATAATCTTGGGACAAACTAGTCCGTAACATACTTATTTGAAATACCGATCCGTTCATAGCGGCATCAGCTGCCCTCGAGTCGGAATGCCAAGCCACGCTGGAGGAAAGCTTGTCTACAATTCTTGGCTGTGCTAAGCCATATCAACACTAGCGCCGCCTAACTCTCGCCAGGGGCAAGTCAGCGTCCATCGGAAATTCTTGCGTGCTCCTGCGTGCTCCTGCGTATTCAAGCGGTGAGGCTGTGTGAAGCTGCTGAAGCAATCATGGCGCTACTAATGGTACTTGTAAGAAACACACTGCTGTTTGTTGTGGGTAATTTTTTAACTGATGTATAGTTCCTGTCAGTTGTGAAATGTCCTTCTTAGCTATCGACAACTGACCATTTGAATTTGCTAGGGTGAAGCATATGCAACTAATTTTAAAAGGACTTATGATCGTTGCGCAACTGTTTACGATCTCGGATAACTATGACGTCTGCCCTCGCATGGCCACTTAGGCGGCTGTGAATGGACCGAAATAAACTTTACTACTTCTTTCGACACAGCCAGCAGTATCTGGCCGCCTTGTGCACAGCCCCTTAGCACGTAGATCTACTAACATAGAACAAGCTGGGGTTCAAAGTCGTCGTCGTCGTCGTCAGACCAAGGGGATCGAGCAAGCCTGCATTCCAGGCTGGCGATATATCATATATCTGCACGCTCCTCCCTGCTCGCTCTGACTCTTTTACACATATCCAAACCGATATTGCCTCACCCAATTATTCAATTGTCGCGCCATGCAAGCCTTTGAGAATATCTTCCAATGGGGTCAGTCCCAGAATGAGCAGATTTACAATAGTAATTACGCTCCAGAGGTACTCTACACCAAACCACACTTCAAATTAACGGTAGCCTTTGCTGACGGAGTGTTCAATAATTCCAGGAACACAGGGCCAAGTTCTCACACGAGGCGGTTGCCGGTGCCGCGTCATTCGCGGCTGTAAGTGGCTTCGCGACTTTTGTACATCCCTCTATTTAGAATGCTAACAAACGATACTGCAATAGTTCAAGGCATTCGAGGACAAGTACGTCCCTCCTCGTAATTATGATTATGATCGCCGCCTTGGCAAGTTAACAACATCCTCCAGGCAGCGTCGCGAGGGCAAGCCCGTCAGCCACCAGTTCGCAAAGGAACTTCTAGCTGGATTTGCTGGTACGTAATACCCATGACCATCTAGTCAATTTCGTGGACTTAACGCAGGAAAATTTTAGGCGCTGAAGTCGACAAGCTCTTCGAAACGAAAGGGCTGGATTTCTACGACAGGAAAGTCATCTAATATCCCGACTATATACAACCATTTCAATGTGCATTTCATTTCCTCGTACCCTTCACAACTTCCTTAGCAATGCTCATTCTAACTTTGCATATCTTACAGAGAAAAAGCCAAACATCACGCGCGCGAACAAGTAAGCCAGATGTACGACCAGCAGTACGGCAACCAGGGCGAGTACTTTGATCCCAACTTGCAAGCTCCTCCTCCTCAGTTTAGTCGTGGTGGATATGGTGGCGGTGACGATGGATATGGAGGGCCGCAGGGTGTGTATGGTGGTCCCCAGGGCGGGTATGATGGTAGTGGATATGATAGCAGATATGGTGGGCTGCAGAGTGGATATGGTGGACCACAGGGTGGATATGGTGGACCACAGGGTGGATATGGTGGACCACAGGGTGGATATGGTGGACCGCAGGGTGGATATGGTGGACCGCAGGGTGGATATGGTGGACCGCAGGGTCGATACGATGATGGATACTAATTGGAGTAGAAACTGGAGCGATTAGCACTTAATTCATGGCAGATGACGGAGTGTGAAGCAACAACAATACTACTCACCATTTCATGTCTAAACTAAAATCCCCTTTTCATCCTCGGAGTCTGCGCCCTTGCTCTAAACAACCCCGGTGTAGAAATCCCAGACATCCCATTCGCCGGTCCCGTTTTCGCCCTCTCCTGCGCCTCCTTCAACTCCTGGTTCTTCCGGTCTTCCACAAACTGTGCCTCCAATTCCATTTTCCTCGAAATCTCATTCTCAGTGGCACGTTTCGTCCTCGCAGAGTACCCTTTCTCCTTCACACTGTAAAACACACCTCCAAGCTCCGCTAGCCACTGTGGGTCCACGGCCGTGACAGTGGACATAAACTCCTTCGACGTAAGTACCAGTTCATGGTACACAACATAATCGGGAAGATAACCCAGTCCGTACAGCGCTGACGTGGGATGTAACTGCACGGTGACACTCGTCCGCAAGTTGATGTATTCTCCCAGACCCTTGACCTTCGCCGCCTGGTGGAAGTATCCCGAGCAAATGCATTTCCGAATCACATCCCAATCTGTCCCACAGGAAACTACTTCCATCTTCTGGAACTTCATGATATCGAGAAGTTGCTGCCTTGTCTCGTGTGCACGACGGAGTGTCTTGGGGTGAAGGAAGTGCCGCATACACCAGCTTTCTGAAAATCCGTTTGCCTTCCACTGGGAATACACATGCAGCAAGGTAAGGTGATCCGACTCTGCCACGAAGAACTTTTCCCTCGCGGCGTCACTTTCTTCCTGACGCTCCTTCGGGCGGTAGAACACGTTGGGCACTGAGAGCATCGACACGATCGTCAGCATCTCCTCGCTGCACTCGTACTGTACGGACATGATAATCAATTTCGACAACGACGGCTCCATAGGGAACGACGCCATCTTCGATCCAAGCGACGTGAGCTGACCGGTATTATCCAGAGCACCGAGCGCCCACAGGTCATACAAGCTACTGGTCATCGTGTCCGCGGGCGGCGGATCCATGAAGTCGAATTCCATTAGGTCCTTCACGCCGAGGGATTTCAGAAGTAGTAACGTGTTGGCGAGGTTCGTCCGTTGAATCTCGGGGATGGTTTGAATGTAGAGCTCGTTTCTGTAGGCGGACTCGGTGTAGAGACGATACGCGGTGCCCGCACCTGTACGTCCTGCGCGCCCCGAGCGCTGGTTCGCATTTGCTTGGGATACGGGAGTGACTTGCAAGGTATCCATACCCATTCGCGGATTATAGACCTTGAGTTTGGAGAAACCGGCGTCGACGACGAACATAATACCGTCGACGGTCAACGAAGTCTCGGCAATATTAGTGGCAACGATGACTTTCCGCGTGCCCTTTTCAGCTTTATCGAAGATTTTGGCTTGCAGATCTGCCGGCATTTGCGAGTAAATCGGTAATATTTCGAGCTTTGGCGGATCATCGAGCTGCGACAGGCGCTGCGCCGTGACATCGCAAGTTGTTTCGATATCTTCTTGACCTGTCATAAACACCAAGATATCACCCGGTCCTTGTTGCAGATGGATACTGAGAATCTGCTTCACTGCCGCATCGACATAGTCCTCGCATGGTGACTTGGAGAATAACACATCCACGGGGAATGTTCGGCCGGGAATCGTAAACTGCGGCGCGCTACCGTAAAATCTGGAGAATCGCTCAGCATTCATGGTAGCGGATGTGACAATCAACTTCAAGTCTCGTCGTCTCGCGAGAATCTTTCTAAATAGTCCCATCAAGACATCGGTATTAAGTGCACGCTCGTGTGCCTCATCCATGATAATACACGAGTACTTGTCCAAATCTGGTTCCTGTAACGATTCACGTAAGAGGACACCGTCTGTCATGTACTTGATGATTGTCTCGTTGCTGGTGCAGTCCTCGAATCTAATGGCGTAGCCGACTATGCCACCCAGGCTGACATTCATCTCTTCGCTAACTCGATTGGCGACACTCATGGCGGCGACTCGACGAGGTTGAGTGCAACCGATCATCCCGCGCTTACCGTATCCTTCTTCGTACAGGAACTGCGTCAATTGAGTAGTTTTGCCGGATCCGGTCTCTCCAACGACAATAACGACTTGATTGTCTCCGATGACGCGCAACAATTCCTCTCTGACGGCAAAAGCCGGAAGCGATTGTCGCTGCTCCTTGATACTCTTCTCCTGACTGAACTTTGACGAGCCCGTCTGCTTCTTCATATGTTGAGAGAATTTGCTCTCCGAATACACGCCGTCCCCGCCAGCCGCCATCGCGCTATCGCTATCGTGATCCTGCTGCTCCTTCACACCCAACACATTCCCAAGCGTAGTGCCCGCAATGCTAACCGCATCCCTCGCTTGCCTTTGCCTCTCGCGCTGCTGCCGCCGCTCCCGTACAAGCAAACTCCCCTTTCGACTAAACACGGCCAAATCGCTCTGCGGATCCCGCACCGCCGATATAGGATCCCGCTGCCGCGTAAAGACGTTCCGCCCGTCTAAGAACGGCGGGGTCAAATCATGCACAATGAGATGTACTCTATTTTCGCTATCGTCCACAAAGTCGAGGTCAACCTCCTGCGCGTGACCCACGCCCGATGTAAGCAGCCTGTTGTTCTCCCAGAGCTCGGCGTCCTGCTGCTTGGCTTTTGCACGCATGCTCACCCGGTTGGTCATCTTTGCCTGGAGTTTCGATTCTGCTTCCTCGAAGTTGTAGGATGAAGTGCCGAAGGGATTATGGGTGTCTTCGCCGGCAATATGGCCGAGTTCGTCAGTTGCGTACCAGTCTCTGTCTAAGGCGGTAAGACTCTCCTCGTCGTAGTCGGACGGTAGTAATCCGCGATCTGTACGTTGCCGTGGCGTCGGTGCTCGCGAACGACTACTAGGCGTGGCATCCGCCCGTGATCTGCTAGACCGCACACGCAAAGAGTATCCGCCATTGTCATCTTCATCAATCAAGTCGCTATCATCTCTCTCTCTACGCCGTCGAAGCGAGCTGCTCGTAGTATTATGCTGCTGCTGATTCGGTCGTCGATTCCGATCGTGCAACCGCCGACGCGCTTCCTCTGATAGCCCCCCGCCGTGACTCGGCGTCTCAATCCGTCGCTCACGGCGCGCTGATGAGATGACTGGCAATGCGGGCTTCTTGAACGCCACGTCGTCCTGGCGGCGTCTGTCGTCTTCGGGTCTGGTCGAATCTGCCACCGGTGTCTTCCGCTTGGGAATCACCAGCCCGCCCTGTGGCCGTGATGCAGCTCTGTCATCAGTCGTCCCGGGTAGACGGTCGGCAACTTGTGTGAATTTGATCTCTTTAAAGTCCGACATCGCGGTCGCTGCCGGGAATTAATGAGGAAGATAACAATCAGATGGCGATGTCCAATTTTCGAGATCAGATCAAGATTTCGATGTTTTTGTCCGACATTAAGAAATGCAACCCTGACCCTACAGTTCGCGTATATCCACCCCGCGGTAAATTTCACCAAAATAATAGAGCAGCCATTGCGAACCAAATTTTTACGCTGATCAGACTGATGTTTACACGCGCCGTTTCCATTTTCATGCGATGAGTGAAGAAGCAAAGAAGCAACGATAGTTTGGCCATCGCATCCATCAACCATTATTTTATTTTATTTTATTTTATTTTTTCTATAATTTCAATCGATCCATCAATTTCATCCATCACATGAGAATTTTGCAATAAGTCAGCGCGAAAAATTTCGGAATTTTTTGGCAGTCCGAAGCTGTGTTTGCTGCGCCGTGAAAAGTTTTTCGCCACCCTCGTCACACCATGAAGCAAACCGGCTCAGCACGCTTCCGGCAGCGGAAAATCTCCGTCAAGCAGTCGCTACAGGTGCTTCGGCAGACAGACATCCCCGATATCGAGGACGAACAGCAGCGAGAGATCCAGCAGGTCGAAACCGGCGTCGAGAAGGGCGAGGAGGAGGTATGCTTGAAAATTTGCTTCCATCCGCTTTACCCTAACCTCGATAAAGAGGGGTTAGGGTTGTTGTATAATGTCCCCCAGATACTGATGTTGGATGACAGGAGCATCATTTGCAGGCTGCGATCAATGCGTCGATAGCTGCCGCCGCAGGTGCGAAGGTGCAGCAGATCTATATCCCCACGCCCGATGCATCAAAGGTGTTTGACGGGTACTCGAAGTATTATAACCGGAAGTTCACTGAGCCGACGACATACATCCGGTTTTCGTCTACCGTGGAAGACACGTCTGGGTGCCCGTACTGTCTTGACGAGAATGACTTTGAATTCTTGGAGAAGATAAACTCGGCGACTGCACCGCCGTCGCAGAAGCGGTTGTCGCAGAGGTGCTCGGAGGACATGTTTGAGGTGATTATTCAGCAATTTGAGATCGCCATCGCGGAGCGGCAACCGTTTCTCGCGACGGACATCTCACAGATATTGGAGTTTGAGGAGTTGGAGAGCGCGTTTGGCGGGAAGCCGGTGTACGTGCATTTTGCGAAGATGATATATCCGCACTGGAAGGCCAGGCGGATCGAGAGGAAGGGAAAACCGATTATGTACACGCTGCGGTTTGAGGAGGGGGAGAAGGATGATTCGGATCCATATATATGTTTTAGAAGAAGGGAGTTTAGGCAGGTCAGGAAGACAAGACGGTCAGACGCGCAGAGTTCGGAGAAACTGCGCCGGCTACGTGCTGAGATGGAGGTTGCGCGTAATCTCACGGAAATGGTCGTGAAGCGCGAGACATTACGGAAAGACAGTCTACAGCTCGAATGGGATACGTTCAAGCAGCGGTCCATGGTCAAGGATCTCAAACGGAAATTGGGTATCAAAGGCGACGATGAGGACCTGGTTGCAAAGAAGAAGTCGAAGCCGAACCCGACGGCGGATGGACAAGCCGCCCAGGTCCGGCTACAAATGCCCAAGGTTGCTGAGGTGGAACTGATAACGCTGGACGATATCTACCGTAAGAGAGAATCTGCCGTCGAATCTGTGATCGAAAGTAAGCTTGCACAGCGACGAGAGATGGATATTGGGTGGGAAGATTACACTGATATGGTCACTGGTTGGCTAGTGTTTGAGGATGGTTTATATTACAGTAGCAATGGCTATTGATGGAGTCGGGGTGAAATTTGGCAGTTAAACTAAGTTTTTTTTATTGGGATCTCATGCATTATTGGATTTTTTTTTTATTTGTACTATAGTGGAGCGCTTTATATGGGCCTGTATTTATATATATATTTCGTGAATACGAAATCTTCAATCATCGTCACGGTCGCCGTCATCACTACTACTACATCTACTACTCCTACTCTGATACTACCCGGAAAATGCTGGTAATGCAAGTCTTCATTAATTGGCTAGGTCACGTTCCACATCTCCGTTTCGTAAAAAGTTAAACAAATAAAACGTTACAAACAAAGCATCGTATAAATCGCTATAAATACATACATACATACATGCATATTGTACAGTATGTACTGCACATACATTTTATCATTACAGAAAATATCATATCAACCATCCATGCACAATAATGTCAACATTGTAAACATTCAGATTTCTTTGATGTTTTTAAAACTCAAACCCCGTTTTGGTGTACTTACCATGCTCATCCTTGTCTAGCCACTCACCACCCAACCACAGTCTGATGCATGAGTCGTCCGGCTTCTTCTGCGGTGACTCCATCGGTACCAGCTTGTAGAAGTTCTCGTCCAGATCGGTTGGTTCGCACGAGCACTTGTCAAGCAAGTTCGCAGGACACTGCTTGTTGATGTCGTGCTGGTATCCAATGTCTCTGAAGAAGTGTGTCTCCTTCTTGCTGAGAAAGAGCACGACCGCGAGGGTATGCAGCGGGGCATCACCGAATCGCTCGTAGTAGAAGCCGCCTTTCCGATCAATGTAGTCAAAGTAGGTACTGTAGGTCTTGGAACGGAAGAAGTCAAGGCTACCTATTTCAAAGTTGGAGAAAAACTGACAGTTGTTGTATTCACCATCATTGCGGTGATCCAGAATCCAGGAGAGGTCAGCGTCGGGATGGATTAACTCGGGGTATTCGGACATAAACTCCTGGGTTTGGCGCCACATTGAAGGGAAAGAGCGTGCGTCGTCGAGAATGTTCATGTTGAAGCCTATAATGCCATGTGAGCTTGTATTCCTAAGCGATACACAGTTAGTCCGTGAGACCTACCATATTTTAGATTATTCTCCTCCATGAAAGCGAACGGATCATAGTCAATGTCACAGAAGAAATGGACATCCGGCTCCACACGCCAGTACCAGTCATAATCATCCAATATCGGGTGTTTAAAGAAAAAGCCCGAGTTCCAGCGACACATGTGTCTGTACGAAATCATCCACCCTTTTCCCACACCAATCGCGCCAAGATACTCGAGCGACGAAATGAACCGCGACTCGTCGATCCACTTTGGCAACGACCAATGAGCCTTAGGGACGACGGCGTAGAACGTTTCGGCATTAGTGAGGTTGCGCGTGCGTTCCTTGAATGTGTCGTCGAACGGGACGTCGTTGAAAAAGATCCAGGGGTAGTTATATTTGCGGTTAAAGCGTGCCTCGAGATGCCGCATCGACTGCTCGAGGCCCTCGAGCTCCGAGTTGCGCACGAGTGAGATTAGCGCCGCCTTTGGCTTACGGCGCGCATGGAGTACTGCTGCGGGCACGTCGGCGTCGGATTTGGGCTTCAGCAGCTCGAAGGCCTTTTGGTTGTGGGCCGAATACACGGCGTCGTTGAGTGCGGCGTAGGATGGTGGGGCGATCTTAGGTGTGCTAGAGCGGGAGATGATGGTGACGAGGAGGAGAAGACCAAAGAATGTGGCAACGGCATACTGGACTGTGCGCGTGTAGAACCGCGGCGCCCGGAACGAGAAAATTGTGGACTTGTTGAAAGCCATCTTACGTGATCGAAAGAGATTTCTGGGTGTCCCCGAAAAAAAGGGGTACGATGCTACTTTTGCCTTGTCGTCGTAGTCTTCTTCGACTTCTTCTATTTCGTCACCTCCGTTATTACTGCCACCAGATACTCTGCGCTTGCTGCCAATACTCGCAGACTCTGACGGGGACGCGAAGAGGTTTGTTCGCGTAGAAGATGAGGATGAGGACGTCGTATCGCCGAACAAAGACACGGATTTCCGCTGATGCACTGGCCCGTTGGAGGTGGCTAGAGAAGTGGAAGATGCAGATGATGAAATTGGCCGAGGAGACGGTGATCGAGAGTGGCTGGAGACCTTCGCGGTGACGGGCGACGGCAGCGGCAAGTCTGCCGCGTCGAGAGAGGACAGCGCGAGCGAGGCGGAGAGGTTACGCACCGAGGACGCTAGGGAGCGGAACTTAGGCACGGTAAGCCCGCCAGAGGAGGGGGAGGAAGGAGGAGACTCTTCGAGGGCAACGAAAGATGTCGGCGACGAGGAAGCGGCCAGCGCCGGGTATTGAGAGGGTGAAGAGTCGGCAGAAGTTGCGCGAGGTGGATCACAGGACGACGACAGAATGATGGCGGTTGAAGAAGTGGCGGCCACTTGTGAGAGGCCTCCGTTGACTTCGGCAGTGAAATCGAACGAATGAGATATCTTGTCTGTAATGGAATCGAATCTGTGCAGAATCAAATGCGAGATAGTCGGTAGCTCAATAAAATTGGGGTTCCACAGAAGACCGTAGTGGTGAGCCTTGGCTGCACGGTTGCTGCTCCACACTTACTGTGCGCTCCCAAAAGAAGTGGCTGATCCATCTATCATTTTCGGCGGCTCGTCTATTCTTGTGTCGCACGGTAAATCGCCCACTTAAAGAGCAAGGGTTACTCGGCGCCGCACGACTCGCCACACAAACTGTATCATGCGGCGTCCAAAATTGCTTACCCTTGCCTTTTAGTAGAGGAGTTTATGGGACAGTCTAGCATGTTTGAAGTCCCAACCAGCAGGTCACGATTGCTATAATCACGTGACAACGTGACGTATTCGTCCACTCTGCGCTTCGCTTTCGCGTCTTCGGCTTCTCGATCATAATTGTTTTGTCAGATGAGTGACGCAGACACAGAGCCTGACACAGACACGAAGCTAGCCCTTCTCGTGTCGCTTCATCATGATGTATCACCAGATGTCCTGCTGGATCTCCTCGTCGCCGCCAACGGCTCGGTGACCGCAGCTTCGAACTCGCTATCAATGTCAAGTTCTTCACCTCCGGCTGCCGTCGCTCACCAATCTACTGCTCACATCCACGGTCTTCAGACCTCCGTCACGAACTTCCTTGGCCATAAACGTAGCCGCACTGCGGACTCCGAATACGATTCTGACCAATCATATTGGCCGTCCCTCAAAACTAGGCCCCGCCTCAATGTCTCCCTGTCTACGAGTGGCATTCTCAACAATAAAGTCGTCCACCTCTACAGTCCCACATCCATCGCCTCCCTCACACCATGCACCTTCCATCCCTCTTTTCTGCCCGCTGACGTCGCAGACTCGCTATTGACCGACCTCCTCAACGACTCAGAGAGCTGGTCGTCAAATCAGTTCCGCCTCTTTAACAGGGAAGTCACATCCCCGCACACGACATCGTTCTACATCAATCCAATCAACGCGGACGATTTTCAGCGTACCTATCACTACAACGGGGTTATTCTCAAGGAAATCCGGTACTTCAACGCGACTATGGTCCGCGTCCAGAGCATAGTCGAGGATCTTGTCAATCATGAAATCGAGAAGCGAGGGTTTCAGGATTACCAATTCAAGGGCAAATGGGTTGCCGACGTCGCGTTTTGTAATCGGTACAAAGGACCAGCGGAGGCGGTAGGGTATCACTCCGACCAACTTACATATCTGGGGCCGATGCCAGTCATTGCGAGTATTTCTCTGGGAGTGACGAGAGAAGTGAGGTTCTTTTCTTTAATGATGCTCCATTTCATTCCTACGGCTATTAACTAATGCTTTCGCAAAAAGTTCCGACTGCGTGAGCACACGTCCCCCGCACAGACGTACTCCCTTCACCTGCCACACAATAGCCTCCTTATCATGCATGCCCCCTGCCAGGAAAAGTTTAAGCACTCAGTTATCCCCACCCGCGTCGTCGACACGCACCCCACAGCGGGTACATCCCGCATCAATATCACATATCGGATGTACCGACCATGTTTTGCGCCTTCCCGGATCCCGAAGTGCAAATGCGGCGTGGCCATGATACTGCGATGCGTATCGAAGAAGCAGGACACGATGGGACGATACTTCTGGTCGTGTGCGACGGCGTACCAGCAGGAAAATGGATGCGATTATTTCTTGTGGGCGGAATTCACTAAAGATGGAGAACCCATTGAGCGGCAGCCAGAGGACGCACAGCGAGAAACGGATGGAACCAGCAATGTATTGAAAGTCGAGAAGCAAGGAAAGGAAATGAGTGAACTAGACAGGTATTCGATATTGGATGATTCGAAGGATGATAGATGGTAATTTTTGGCATTATATTATGGAACTCACCAATGCATTACTTAATTTGAGGTGTCTGGTATGTGCTCGTCACTTGAAGTCTCTCGAGATGTACTCGGTCACGAGCCTCTTCTTACTGGAAATATGAGGCGGCTTGGACATTCGTGAGGTTTCCATCAATGGATACAACTCGTACAGAATTTTACTTTCCACGAAATTGACTTAACAATTGTACAAACCCAAATATGCAAATGCAGTCTAGCGATAAAGACAGATCCTTGTAACTCCAATTTATACCCATCTCCTACAAATTCTTTAACCTCTGCTGCATACCCTTCGACAACTTCGCTCTCGTAGCCATGTCCACACCCAAACCTCTTACCTTCCCCAGTGCAGAATCCAATCCCAGACCCTTAATCTCGCTCTTTCTAAGCATACCGAGGCCAATCGACTCATCAAATGCCGTAACCTCCTCCTCCTGTTCGCCGAAGCGCATCCGATTCTGCGCTTTCCGCATCTCCGTCATCGCAAACTGCTCCTTATACTTCCTAATTCGCTTTCCGCCTCTCTTCTTCGACGGCTTATCGTCCGGCACCGGAAGCGCCTTGGGCCCCTTATTCGACGGCGGTTCGCCTAGCTTCTCGAGTTTGTCGAGTACTTCCTGCTCAAGCTTGCGGCCGGCGGAGCCGTCCCTGTTTTGATGGACGCGGTCGATGCGCGCGGCGAGGACGACTTTGCCGGAGAGTATGCGCAGGGCATTCCTTCGGAGGTCCATCGGTACAGACTGGATGATAGGACTGTAGTAAAGGAATCCTTGTTGTCTGATGCCGGTGTTGCCAAGGCCAATGGCGACGGTATCACGTTTAGAGCCGAGGGATGGAATGTTGCATGATGGGAGCTTCGACAAGCCATTCAACCCGCCCGCGACACCGAATAGCTGTGCCGCCGCTTCCGGGCCCACAAGAACGGCGGTATTGGGAGCAAAGATCGACAGCTTGGTGGAGACGTAGTGCGTGATTTTGCGCTTTGCAGTGTCGAGGAAGAGGAGGATCTCGCATGCTTCAGAGAGCCTGGCAAGCTCCGGACTTGTAAGTTCACTGCCCGTCGACGTTGTCGCCGAGACAGTAATAACCATAACCGTCGCCGCCTGCAAAAACTCAGACAGAACCTTGGAGCTCTCAGCCACAGACGCGACATCATTCCCAATCACTTTGACAGCTTTGGTGTAGTCCACAGGATTCAGAACCAGAGACTCCAGTTCCGGAAATCGTGAGTGATAAGCCTCCTTGATGAACTTGTGCACGTTGATGATCTCGGTGGTAATTTCGACAGCGAGGGTGTTGGCCTCAACGAGAAGTTTATATTCGGGGTTATCCTCCACATTACCTTCCATCGAGTCGGGGCGTTCCAAGTATTCGTCAATTTTCTACCCTGAGTTAGATGCATGAACTAAACAAATAACAGATTCTAGAAGGCCCATACGTCCAATAGTGGTCTCAATGGTGACAGTAGACGCGCAGTTGTATCCAGCTCTGCAAGCACACTGTTCGAATTCTGCTCCTCGGTAGTTTGACCGTTAATCGCGTTCTCTTGCGTTTCTATCGGCATTGACATGACAATATCGCCATTCTCAGGCTCCGGCGAGCCCGATCGCGATTGCGACGGGGATGGCGAGGGAGAAAAATCAGCGAGAAGTTCGTCCGCCAGCGACATTACGTTCGTAGTATCTAAATAACTTGTCCTATCAAGGTGAATTGAAGAAGATGGTAGTGGTCAACGTTGTGATCTTGGTCGATTTTCCTATAGCTGGAAAAGACAGATGAGCTGGATATACACATAAGCACACAGACGTATATACCATAAATCTCAATATGCACTGTACACAGACCTTGACAAGGAAATACCTATATGTCAGAGCTTGGGTTAGGGTAACTTTACACGTTGGGGAGGCTTTTGGGTCCCACGCGCGGGTCAAACGGAGGGCGCGTTACAGGGGTCGCGTTTCATATATCTGAAGTTTCGCAGCGCGCAGATATTACATGTTCTCTTCATTCCTTACTTTTTCTCTGGATATCCCCGTTGGTTAGGATTGTATGTCTGGACGATAGCGAGGAACTGTCTTATTTAAAATCGTGTGAGTTGGTGAAGATCAAGCTTCTTAGGTCTCGATTATAGTTGGTTATCGATTTGACTGTCATCTCGAATTTATTTGAATATTGAGCGAGGTGGGTCTATAAATACTCCGGTGGAGTAAGAAGGTAAGGAATAATGCCTATTTGCATCGGTTGTTATTGACTAGAATGTGCAATAGCTGCGGTTTTTGTTCAATATATCGGCGTCGCGATATCGATTTTGGGGAAGTGACAGTTGTCTTTCAACATTGCTCACGCTGCTCATAAACGCTCAACTGAGCTAGGGTATGTTCTCAAAGATATTCTCTGTTAAACCTATTTGGTTCTTGCTAAGATATACGATAGCTTTACATGTGCACACGAGTCCACTTCGACATGACCTCCACTCAAGTTTGCGAGAGCCCTCGTGTCTCAACCCCCGCTCAGTTCGGCAAAGAGAAAGTCCCAAGTAAGGATATCCCCATGCGGAAACCGTCTTCACCACGACAATCTGATCTGGCATCCACATCCGAGGTGCAGCCTACCAGATTGCCGCCCTCCCCACCTGGCGCGCGAACTTCCTCTCCAGTGCAACCACCGACAACCAAGCGCCGCCCTCCCAATATCATAGTCAATTCGCCTCTCTCCGCGCGCTCGCCGAAGCTTTCGCCAAACTCGAATTCGGTTTCTTCGTCAGTTGCGCCGTCGGGTAAATCTGCAAAGGAGATCATCCAGGGACTTGCGCTGCATTGCGTTTCACCTGGACTGCCGCAGATGAATAATGAAATGATGGAGAATGTGATGCGGACGCGTGCGATTGAGCAGCGGCAGCGGAAGCTGATCGCTGAACGTCAGAAGAGCGAAAGTAATTCGGCTGAGCTGTCGGAGGAAGGTGAGGAGGATTCAGAGGATGAGGAAGCAGAGAAGGATGAGGATGATGATGTTAGTGGGAATGAGTCGGGAGTGAATAAGGGTATTGGACCGAAGATAAGTACCGACAGCGCAAGCAGGCCTCAGCGGAAGTCATCTCTTTCGGGTTCGGGCAGACGGGCACCGCCACCAGCGAGCCTTCGCATTGTCAATCCTGTCCAATATCAGATGAATGGATATGAGCGGGCCATACAATCCGCGCCTCTGAGCACCGTCAGATCTGGTATTCATGGTGTTCATGATGGTCATTTTACCGACATGTTACCGCCGGGCAACAAGACACCACCATCAAATGTTCGACACATGTGCACGCCGGTGCCGGAACAGCACGATACTGGAAGCCTGCGACAGGCGCCGGCACGATCGCCTGTGCATAATGGTCAAGTAAGATTACAATTTGCGAGAGAGCCTGTAGACAGAGAACAGATTGCATACGAATCCGTTCAAAATAGACCCCATACCGCGAGACCCGCACTCGCTGTTCCGGGGCCATCAGTGCGTCGACAGGGGGACACCAGTGGACATCGTCGGAAGCTCTCGATGCCTGTCATGCATAGCGTCGAGCACCAGCAGCATCCTGCTGATTATCGTAGGATTGCTCAGCCTAGACGGCTGCCGTCACAGTATCAGTATTATGGACATGGATCCTTGGAGACGAATGAGAAACTTGCGGAGCATTTCGATCATGACGGTCCTGACGGTCCTGAAATGATGAATCATCGACGTAACGTGGGCGCCGCTTATGTTGATTCTCGATTCTTGCCTCAACGTTCGGTACCTTCGAACAAAGGATCATCTATGCCGAGTGGAATTGCGCATCAATCAGATGGTAATGCGAATTCTCAGAAGCGCAAGAGAGGGGATTGGGAAGATAAAGTCAACGGCGCTACAGTATCGAAGCGGGAACGATTTTTGGATCTGTGTGCCGAGGCGTGGGATTTGTTTCATGAGGAGCTATGAGGGACAGTGATTGGGGTGGGGAGTTCAGGTGAAGTTTGAGTTTCTATATATTTCAGTTTCAAGCAGTATTACAGTATGTGCCTCGTCCCTTGGACTCAACTGGAATGCTCTAGAGTGCACAAAGTTTGCGGATACATATCTAAATTTTTGTCCTTTTTGCATTCAATTTGTAATTTTGGTTGTGGTTGTGGTTTAATTGTACGTATACGTTGTTGGAAGTTGTGTAAATATTAAATATGAAAATCAATTGAGTTTGTCCGATAAAATTGCCCAAGCTATATGCTACGCCCTAGGTAGATTCGCAGAGAATGGGCTCAAAACGCCACACAATGAAAGTACGTTCACGAGTGTGCAATCTACGGTCCAGGAGTCTTCACTTCACCCATTCATTCATCTGACAACTCCAGCATGAATCGTCCAACTGCGACAAACCGTCCTCTTTGTTTTCTTGTGAGGTCGTCTGTTCTGGTCGGAGAGCTTGCAGTCATGACGGTCTACATATTGTTCTGTGAAGTTCTCTGCTGGACTACCAGTGGTCCTGGGCATGTGCGCATGAGGAACGTTGTCGATAACGTTTTCACCACATTTACCATACACAGTCACAGTTATGTAATTGGGTTACGCTGGCGTCCAGAGCGGCTTGGCCCCGCTTACGTACTCTACCGAGTACAAAGGGAAACGGCGGTGGGTCAGTTGTGGCTGAGTCCCGCCCCCCCCGGCAGCCACGGCCACCACTTTAAAAGGCCACGCTGTCCTCTACGTGGCCACTTCATCAAGCTGCCGGCGTCATCCTTCCATTTTAGCAGGGCGCTCACCAACATCTACCATGGTCAACTTTTTCATTAATTCAGCAAGATCGTGATGTCGGACTTATATTCTTCGGCTACGGATTCAAGTGCCTCTCCACAGGAAGATGCGCAACAAGGTGGAACTTCCTCCGGGAAGCGACGGGAGTCGCTTGAGCTTCCACTGCCACCTGGTGCGTTACCACCGCGGAAGCGAGCGAAGACCGCAGTCGAGAAGGAGCAGCGCAGAGTAGAACGTATATTACGTAATCGGCAGGCTGCGCAATCGTCCCGCGAGAAGAAGAGGAAACAGCTGGAGGAACTTGAGGTCATAAATGAGAAGCTGGTGACGGACCATAAGCTTGCTCAGGATCGATTACTCCATGTTGAGAGCGAAAACTGCTCGCTGAGGTCGAAGCTCGATGAGCTGTCGTCAAAGTTGGAGAAGATGCAGAGTTGCATGGATGGATTCAAGTTTGCACAGGGCGCCTTTGTTCCCCCGATCAATGCGGTGCCACCACACACGCCAGCCGTCAAGAGCGAACCACATATCAGTGAAACTTCACAAGATACCGCAAACAGTACATACCTCGTGCCGGCTACAATTATCAGTGCGTCGCCAGCCGCATCTGACCATGCGTCGATGGATGTATTTACTGTGGAGCCGACTTCATCACCCAATTCGTCCCTATTCTACTCTCCAACATCACCGAGCATGTTCGACGAACCCTCTCATGATGTCATGTCTTCATACTCTCCCGTTCCCGACGCCGGATCGGACTTGGCCTTCAAAAAGATGCATCATCCAGCAGCGATGGTGTCATTTACGGACCTGCAGCGTCTTTTGAAGTCACCAATACTTTCGGGCCCCGAGATGGGAAAAGTAATGGCATTTATGATGGTTTTGTCCACGACGATAGTATCAACTCTATACTGTTTGACGTGGCAGCAGCCGCTACTCTTCTCGTCGATGATATCTCGTTCTGCGATAGCCCGCTCTCCGAGAAGCCCGACGACTACATTCTGGACGCGGAGTATTTTGGAGAAGCGGCTCCGCTGTTTGATTGGGACCATGTCGCCGACGCGCTCCACCTTCCCGATTCCCTTGTCATCGACAACGACGACGTCTTCGACCGAGACACTTCAGCGCCTAGTTCGCTTTCTCCGCTCACGTCAGCCCCTCCGACCGATGCGACCGCGAAGATCATCCCGGTCCGGCAAGAATATCCGATCGATCCTCCAGCTCTCTCTGAGAAGCAGCATATTCCGACACTTGGCGCTCGCCAACCCGCCCTTCCCGGCGGCGACGGCTGCAGCGACTGGTTGGGAAAAGCAGTGGAGCTCGCATTGTTTGAATAATTCTACCCGGGTCACTTTGTCTTATGGGTCGTTAATACAGTTGTTTGGGTTGCTAGGGCAGTCGGAAGAGACTGGTCTGTGGGAAGATATCAAGGAATTAAGGCGTTTTTCGAAGTTAATTGATGAGGCGAATTTTATGGTGGGTAGGAATGCAGAGTTGTTGGGTGAGAAATATAGGGTACTATAGAAGTGTCAGGGGAACTTGGTTCATTGTGTTATACACCTTGAGATGGAATTAAAAGACTTGACTTGAGACGGATTAAAGATGGTATATTAATGAAGGAGCTGCATTGTTTTGATAGTAAGCGAAATGTATGCCGATATTTTGGACGGGCGTGTTACTTTCGTGTCTTAATGTGGCCGACTTATTCTGGTTAACAAATCAATGAACGGTTACATTGTGAATCATCTGTCATTATTTGTTACTCCTGAAAATGACATGCACGACAACCAATTGTTATAAGTTCAGATGTCTTTGATGCGGAAAATTCTTAGGCTTTGAAGCATAATCCAAAAGTTCATCCGAAGTCCCAATTCGCAAAAAAAAAATATTCAATCGCACATGGCGGCCGTTCGCACACTCCTTATCTCGCCAGACTTGGGCTTGTTGAAATAGCACTGCATAAATATACAGTCGTATTCTGTGCTATTCTATGTTTCTTGCATACAGTAATAGTTAAGTAGTACGTCAGTCCCAACTTCTTCTTTCACCAACGCAGTCGAATCACACCAAATGTCTCTCTTCTCGACGGACGGCTGGTCCATCTCCTCGACAATCGAGACCCAGCAGGCATCTGCTTCCTCCGCGTCCTCGACATCCAAGTCGGGAAAGAAAATGAAAAAGAACAAAAGTCTCTCCCACAACAACAGGCAGAGATCACTCAAGAGGCAGGCCGAGGATGAGGACGCCGGTGATATAGCTGCAATTGATGGCAGTGCTACCGGAAAGGAAAAGAATTTGACGAGTGAGGAACTACAGAGACTGTTTGAGACTCAATTCAAGTCGAAGAGCTCTGATACGAAAGGTGGGGCCCAGAAGAACAAGAGCAATGAGGCGAAATCCGAAGCGAAGAAGAATGCGATGACTACGGAGACATCTGGCCGGAAGAATAAGAAGCAGAAGCTTGACAAGTCGAATATGTCTCTGGAACAGCAGAAGTCAGCCTCATCGAAATTCGAAAAGTTGGAAAAGGGAGATGCGACACTCTCCTCGAAATCTCAAAAGTCGGGAAAGGGAGATGCGACTCAGACGAAGGATGCACCGAAGCCAGCTGCCCCTATAAAGTTGACCGCGCTTCAGCAAAAGATGAAGAATAAGCTCAGCGGATCGAGATTCAGATGGATAAACGAGAAACTTTACACCATTTCCTCGGAAGACGCTAAGAAACTCATAAAGGAGCAACCAGAGTTATACCAAGAGTATCATGAAGGGTTCCGGCAGCAGATACAGGCATGGCCTGAGAATCCGGTCAATTTCTTCGTCGAGAGACTGAAGACACTGTCGAAGAGTAACATGCCGCCACCGAGGGGGCTTCCGAAAGATAGGCACGGGACTACATACATTGCTGACATGGGTTGCGGGGACGCAGAGTTATCGCGCCAGGTGTCGACTAGCGATCAAGGGGGCAGGAAGAATCAAGGGCCAAAACATCGGAATGTTGCGAAAATTGTGGTTCACAGTTTCGACCTCGCGAAAACTAATGAATTAGTCACCGTTGCGGATTGTAAGAATGTGCCGCTTCCTGATAATAGCGTTCATGTAGTCGTGTTCTGTCTCTGTAAGTACTCTCTCATGCTTTTGTCTAGTATCACTTAACTCTTAACGTGCGCTTAGCACTTATGGGCACCAACTTCTTGGACTTCGTGAAAGAAGCGCACAGGATCCTAATGCCAAGGTATATACCCATTCTCCAACTAAATATAGCGTGGCAAACTAACCAATATTACAGGGGCCAACTGTGGATATCCGAAATCAAATCCCGATTTTCAGATATCGAGGGCGCCGAGTTTGTCGAAGCAATCAAGTCGCTCGGCTTTGTTCACAAAGAAACGGACACCTCAAATGTCATGTTTATACGATTCGACTTCTTTAAACCCTTCAATGACAAGAATAATAATAACGCTCCATCAGCTCCCGTGAAAGATGGCGGGAAGGGTAGGAAGAAGGGGCTAAAGTTCATCGAAGACGACGATGTTGAGAAAAGGAACAAGAGTGAAGGAGAGTGGCTTTTAAAACCTTGCATTTATAAGAAGCGATGAATGAGATGCGCGTCTGTTATGGCAATATTAATGGTAATAGAAAATTCGGCCAAGGTAGGAGAACGGGTACATCTGTAGCCATTAATAGCAACGAGTGCACTTTGCCATCGCGGGCAATATTTGATGATTATAATGGCCTGCGCCTGCATATTCAGATGGCCTTCATAGATTCCAAGTGTAGACGTATACGTATTTACAAGTATGATACAAAATTTGAAATATTCTCCGTCGTTCTACCACTTAACAGGTGGATCGCCTGGCCTTCTCTCGACTCGCTTAATCTCGTAATCCTTCGTTGCAACTGGATCCAGCAATTCGTAGTTTCTCGCCTGTAGAAGAGAGTTCGTCAGCTATGCCTCCCGCTCACAAATCTAATTCAATATTACGTACATAGTACTCCTCTTTCGTTTCTTTTCGTCGAGGGGGGAAATCTTTCTTCTCTCCTGATGCAGTCTGATTCCATTCTTCGTCGCGTAACTACATAACATGCAAGTCAGCAAGCGTCCAACGCTCCTCAAAAAGAGTTGCCACCACTTACCACAAAATGCGTCTTATCGTAATTCTTATATCTGATCTCCGTAAACTCCTGCAAATAGTACGACGCCACAACTATGACAACCAAGAACGGCATTCCGTAGAACAGAAACGGCCATTTCTTCACGAGTCCGTAATACCATTTGGCATAAGTATCAATTCGCTTACTCAGAATCTTTTGCCAATCCGGTCTCAAATCCTCCTCGGGTTCGAACAGGATTTTCGGTTTGCGCTTTGACACTGAGGATGCCGGTTGCTGTGGGTGTGGATGTGGACGTGCAGGATCTCCTCGAGAGTGCCCGCTCGATGACGAGGTCTCGGAAGTTAGCGGATTATCTGCGCTGTAATACCGTCGCAATGACAGGAGAAGGTGAGAGCTCATCCTTGGCCGTAATGGCCGAGTTACTACAATCATTGCTACTCTAGAATATCATTTGTTGGAGCCTTCTGTCACTTGGGACAGTTGCGGTTAGCAATGGCATCTGGCGCATCGAGAGTTGCAACTCAATTTCCGCGAACATTTTTTGGCGACGAAATCCGACCTCGTGAAAGTTATTTCGACAAAGTGATCCACCAAGTGATTCACCATTCTTTCAGGTAGAGAAAAGAAGTAACTACTGTAGTAATAAGTTACAACAAACGAAAATCCGAAATATTATACATCGATTTTGAGAATCGTGTATCAGCATTTCTGATTCTCAAACTTACAACCGCGCATGTAAAATTCCTTAATTGTCACGGATTTTGCTTTTGCACCTCCTTCGCCATCTGAAGCTGCTCATCAGTCTGAACAACCAGCGTCTTCACCTTGGCATTTTTCTTTGAGATATCAAATACTACATCCGCCGTCTTCGACGCCTTCTCATTCAACTCCTCATCAAGCGTAACTCCAAGACAGTTCACATTCTCAACCATCGCCTGGCGAAGCTCGCTACCCTTCTCTCCAATACCGCCCGCAAAAACTAACGCGTCGACCTTTCCCTTGAGCGCAACGAAGTATGACCCAACGTAACTAGACACTCTGTCAACAAATATATCGAATGCCAGCTTCGCGATCTCGTCGTTCTGGTGCAATGCGCGCTCGGTGATAAGCCCAAAATCTGTTGTGCCCGTTAGCGCTTTCCACCCTGATTTCCGGTTGAGAATATCCTCCGCCACCGTGAGATGAATATCCTTGGTCGACGAAGTTGAAAGCCGCGATGAGTCAGCTTGATAGTGGAATATCAGAGAGGGATCAATGCTGCCGGATCGAGTCGCGCCGGGAAGGCCTTCCAGAGGCGTTAAACCCATTGACGTGTTGATTGATTTCCCGCCCTGAATTGCGCATGCCGATGCTCCTGAGCCTAGATGCAGTGCAATGATGTTGAGTTCTGACTCGTCTACGCCGAGAAAACTCGCCGCGTTGTGCGTGATAAACGCGTAGGAGAGACCGTGAAATCCATACTTTCGAATGGCCCCATTCTCCTGAACCGTCAAGTCCAGCGGATAAGTATAAATATGCTTCGGTATTGTCGTGTGGAAGGAGGAATCAAAGAACGCGACATTCTTGGTGTTTTTTAGGGTTGCGATACATGACTGCACGATGTCGAGAGCCCTTTGGTTGTGTAGGGGTGCGAGATCGGACAGAATATCCAATTGGTGATAAACCTTCTCTGTGATAACCAGAGGCTTTGAATTGGCGCCTCCGTGAACAATTCGGTGACAGGCGACGTAGATATCATCCAGCGATTTGATCCTTCGCTTGTCCCCCTCCCTTGAGTCCAAGTGGTTCAGGAACAGCTTAAATGCCGCATCGTGATCTGGGCAATCGACTTCCATGTTCGTCGTCGATTCGATAACTTCGCCTGATTTAGCGAGAGATTTGTACGAAAGATACTGTTTCACGGACGTCAAACCCGCGACGGAACCGGTGAGTACGAGAGACGGCTCAGTTCCGTAGGTGTAGATCGAGAACTTAACAGATGACGATCCGGCATTGAGACAGAGAATCGCCGACATTGCGAACAGCAGAGAGAAAGCTGAAATTGATTTTATCAGATGGATTAATGGACGACACAGAAGAGTATGTGTAATATTCGGGCGGGCGATACAGGTCGTATTTCAAGTCAGATCTAAGGTGGCGGCTGGCAAACTGGCGTCATATCTGCATCTGATCGACCCGGCAAGTAGAGGGCAAGAGCCCCTGAGAGTGAGGCTCTGTTGCGCTGACAAGTGATGTGTGAGGCCATAATCTAGTGTGCGAATACCGTGATACTTGCATGACGCAGTTGTCGACAGATGTAGCGCACAATGCATGTACTTTATGCCATGGGCAACTAACTGTGGGTTCAATTCGCTGCTGCAGCTCGGCTGAGCCGACTGTTGGTTTCATCGATAAGCTAAAAAGTGCCCTAGCTCCCAAACCCTACCAATGTCCCCCACCCTCTGACTTTAAATGCAACCCAAATTTCTCAAAATATTTTTCGTTTCTACTCTGACAAATTTTTGTGCTCTCGTTAGTTTCCATTCAACAATGCTATTCGTCCAGCAATATCCTTGATTAATGGTAAGTTAATGTTCTTCCTCTTATTAAAGAGATTTTTTTTTTCTTGCGGTGCAAAGAGCCATCAAATTGATGAGCGCTCTTTGTGATGAAATTGATCACATTCTTCTTTCCATTGTCCGATTCGACTCTGACGAGAACATTTGTTGAATTCATTGGCTTCTTTCGCAGGAAGCCTTATTACTTGCCAGTAACTGTGTCTGATCTATGTGTGCGCCGTCTTTGATTGTTTCTTTTTGATAACTTGGACTTAATGTTTATGTGGTCGAATTGCTAACAAAATACGTGATAGATTTAGGTGAATCGCATGGTGGATTTTTGATACTTTTTACCATTTGAATCCTTTAATTAATGGTAAGCGATTCCTTTTGTTTGTACATCCATCTCTTTTAAGATTTTCATGATGAAAACTCCCAACAACATTCGCAGTTTCCACGGTAGCTTGTCGCTTAAGAACCCATCTTATGACTTGTCTGTGACCGCATAATGTCCTTCCTGGGATGTCTGATCTTAATATCGATATGCCTTATTGTTCTTTATTCTACCATATTTGGTACATCGGATTGCTAATTGTTTTCTTGAAGGTCTGGATACTCGGATTTCATAGTCCACGCTGTCTATAAGCAGCTGAGGTAGGTGTGATTTGATTGGGGCAAATTGGAAGTGATTTGATTAGGATATCGTCTACGTTCTGGGTTGGGTTGAGTTCCTTTAGTTAGTGCAATATATTCTGCTTTCATCTGTTCCCGTACGAATTTGACTATTATTATTCAGTTATGAGCTACTTCGCTCCTTATGAATACAAATAAACACATCCTTAGATTTTATATAAATTTATATGAGGACCATGTTAAATATATTTATTCGCAATGTCTTCGTAGTTTGTGGCTTGAGAGGTGTGGATGCGATTGTACCCAATTCGAACTTTTCCAGTCTTCTTTCTCGACATGGATCCACTGCCACAGATGAGATTTCTCTCTTCCCCCAACTTTATATCCTACCGGTTGCCTTTTCATATCCGCTCACAATGGCCGACTCCGCTCCGCCGTCTCTGGCGGACACATTCTCACTCCTCCGCCAAATAATTATCACCTCCCGTTCCGAGTTTCAGAACCCAGATAGCTCACTCTGGGAATCATCCACCAGCGGTAGTAGCTCGTTGCCAACTCCGCCCTCAATCTCCCAAACCGTTGGCAACCTCCAAATCCAAGCCACCAAGCTCGCCCTCGCCTCCTTCTCGACTGTCCTTTCCCAAGACGCGCAGCGTAGTGCGGGAACCGCGCACAGCACCGAACGCGCCGTCGCGGCGTGCTTGAACACTGTTGGCGGCCTGCTCACCTTACTCGTCGGATCGTACATGCGGGCGGGCAGGAACGATGCTGCAAAGAGGGAACTGCGCTACGCGATTGGCATTGTTGTTAAGGAGCGACAGGAGCGGTGCGTGAATTTGTGCCATGCGCTCGAGAAGCTGGTTGACGAGGTGGAGAATAATCCGGCGTCGGCCTCGCGGTCTGGGAAGAAGAAGGAAAAACAGGATTTTACGGAGATGATGTCGCAGCTGTCGTTAGCGACTTCAATCATTGATGCGAGGGAGGCCGATGAGGAAGCGAACGAGGGATATAGTGAGAGGTATAAGTACGTGTCTGCAGGTGTTGTGATTGCGCAGTGCAAGCAGTTTGATCGGTTTGAAAAGCTGCTGGCAGGGTCGAACAGCGCAGAGATTATTCTTCGACTAATTGCGAAAAATGTCAGGTTGGGAAAGGATATGGTGGCAGACGCAATCAACGATCTTAAGGACTTTATCGAGGATCCGTCGTCGGTGGGGAATGATGATGCATGGGGTTTGGATGAGAGTAGTTCTGAGAAGGAGGACGATGACGGCGACGACGACCGCAGTGGCTTAGACGAGAACACAGAGAAGCTGCTAGATTGCGCGAAGCTTTGGTTGGGCAAGATAACGATGGTTTCGATACTGTACACGGCATTATTGAAGCGGCGATACATTCTACCGTTCTATGAGCAGCTACATCAAGACGGCAACGACCAGAGATTCGTTGAGTTTATAAATAGCTCTACGGACGGCATAGCTCAGCTTAATG
The DNA here is from genome assembly GCA_003705915.2 of Lipomyces lipofer. NCBI lineage: Eukaryota > Fungi > Ascomycota > Lipomycetes > Lipomycetales > Lipomycetaceae > Lipomyces > Lipomyces lipofer. Next base: position 19,279 of record PPJX02000085.1, on the reverse strand, counting down.
TCCAAGTTGACGACTTCGTTGGTGGAATACTAGAGGGTGAGGCAATTTCGGACATCCAGGAGGCACAGGATAATATAAAGACTTACGCGGATAAGGTGGTTAGCGCGACAATTGCGGCGAAGGAGGATGAATACACAAACTGGTTTACGGTCTGGAAACAAAAGTTTTTGGAATAATTATACGGCTTAACGTGGTCGCATGTAAATAATATTGTATCCGGTACATAAATAATTATTACTAAAGCATACACAAGAAACATTGAGTACCCATCCAATTGAAAACGACCAATCACAAAAACACAAATAGCGTCAAGCACACAAAAATATTACAGAATATCTCGCCTAATATATTACCCAAAATTTTAATATCTACATGTGAAATTATCCCAGCTAATGATCATAAACCGATTATCACTTTTGACTTCAAGTACTTTACTCATGTTGCGGTTGCTGCTGATCGCTTCCAGAAGCTTGAGACTGTCCCCCAGACGTCTCACCATCCTGCTGCTGTCGTTGTCGTTCTTGTTGCTCCTGTTGCTGCTGCAAATGGAAAACCCGTCTTCGCATCTCGACGAATCGTCTCCAAGTAAGTTGCCCGGCTCTTTCACTTCGTATATGCTCTTCTCTGCGTCTACGAATCTCTCGTCTTAATCTCTCTTCCTCCCTCAATCTTTCCAACGCTGTCCGTCTTTCCTCTCTAGGCAGCAACTGTGCGTTCCAGGTATCTAATAGTCGGTTCAACCGCCCGTTAAGCCCACTTTCCTCAGGCCCCGAGGATGATGTTGTTGTCGCGGCGCTTGCATTAGTAGACTCATCAGTTGATAGCATACCCGGCGGAATATCGGGAATATCGTCACCGATCCGCAGGTTCAGATCTACCCTGCAGAGCGGGCACTGTGACGACGAATTAAGAAGCCAAGGATCCACGCACGCAGCGTGAAAGCCGTGGTGACACGGCAGAACGCGCAGGTCCTGGCCGGGTAGAAAGGATTCGAAGCAGATGGGACACCCGTCCATTGGAATCATCAGTGAGGAAGTCAAAGTGACAGTCGAAGAGTTGGTGGTAGCACTCTGTGTGTCACCCATTACAGTAGCGTCGTCCACTTTCTGACCTTCCATCTCAACAGCACTCTCCTCCTTATTAGGTGTGATCCCCGTTTCTGGCGTAAGTGTCGAATGGTCATTCCTAACCTCTTGTCCAGTCTCCGGATCCAATTCCGCCATCTTAATCCCGCCTTCTACATTCCCATCTGACCCCGTCGTACTCGTTCTGCCACTCCTCTGGGAATTCTCTGTATTGTCACTCTCGATATGATGGCGCCGCTCCGGCACCTTCACCAGAGGAATCGAATCCAACACCGCCTGTGCCAGACCACGCGCGCGATTCGTCCGCTGGACAGTCCCGTCCGGCGCGGTTCTAACCTGGTAACGCTCCGGATGCCGGTGCGCTCTTATCGCTCCCAGGATGATGATCAGCAGGAAGAAACCCGAGACTAGTCCAGTGACGCTGTAAAGGACGATCATGGCGACAGCGGTTGTCTTAGACTGGAATGGAGACGAGGAACTGCTGGAGGAAGTTGTCGACGACGCGGGTGAGGAGGAGGACGAAATGGAAGGCGCATCGGTGGCTATCGTCATCTCTGAGGACGTCGTGACAGCGAAATTCGTCGGCGAGTTGGTCATCGTGACGGCGGAGGAAGTGGGGAGTGCGAAGTTGGCGGTACTGGACTCCACGGCATTGTTTACATTGGTCTGATTTTTTATCACGGACGCGTTTAGGCCCTGTGGGCTATTCCAGATCGACGACAGAATCTCCAGCCCGACGTTCGCGGAGAGTGTAGTGAACACGGCCCCGAAATCTCCGCCGTACAAGCAGGTCCGCGCAATTGTGGAGTACAAGAGAATGCACGAGGGATTGAGGTTAAACGCCTGCGTGACGGCGATGGAGGCGGAGCGGGCATCGTCGCATGAGATGAACGCAATGGACTTGCCGTCGATGTGGATAGAAGAGTTGGCGGTGAATGCAACCAATGACCCTTGATAGGTCACACCCTAAATTCATGCGTGAGTTACTGCATTTAAATGCTTATGCAAAATCATCTCAATACGTCCCGAGTAGTCGAGTACGTCCACCCTCATTCCGCTTGAACTCACCCCGTCGGTTGCCCTTGCAGCATCGACCGTCAAGGATTTAATGTATGCCATGTAGTTTAGAGATGACGAATTCGATATCCCTTGCACGCTGATCTCAAACGCATTCGTAAAACCCTCCGTCGTGTTGGACGACTGCACAACTGACGACGAGGACGACGAGTATCCGCCAGCATTAGTCCGTCCGCTGAGCAGCGGATAAGCGTCGCTGAGCGTCAGTATGCCCAGAAGGAGGTATAATATGACTAGCATATGCTGAGAAGTGCTGTCGAACATCGTTGATCTCATCGCGCTGATGCCTGGACCCAGGGGAAGCCCCCAACTCTGCATCAGCCGCTTAGAAGTGGAGTCGGTGAATTAGGACCGCAAACACAGGCCGTTCTATATAGTCCAAACCACCAAAAGCGGAGGCAAAAATTACACCCAAACTATAAGACAGAAGCGGAACGACAAAAAGGCGCGACGATAATACGACCAATATCTTGTTCGATCGAATGATCGCTGATACGCTCTCTCGCCTCGCGCACCGCCTGGATTGGGAGTTTGCGCAAAAAACCTTGACTCGTCCGACACGAACGGCAGTGCATCGGACATGTGCCGCGCCAAGGTTGGGGTCACGTACGAAACTCCTCCAATGCTTGTATAGGCAACACGCAAATACGCAAACTCCCAGATATTCGCATGTAATTTTCGAAATATCCATTAGTCCGAAGGCGATATTATATCGTCAATCAAAAATTTTCTCTACAACTTCCCAGTCTTTGGATGACATATTTCTACGTTAGTTATCCGAGAATTACTGTCTCCATTAGTTAACATCCAAATGAAACCTTCGATCGAAGCGGTGATATTCGAAGCGCAAGGTACTTTGCCCCGATCAAAATATAAAATACAACATTGAGAGGAAACAGGTCCCACCTCTATATATCCAAATACACCCATCAAAATAATACAAAGCCTACATGCTTTCCATTCCACGTCCCATTACAGCTCCTTCTTCTCGATTTCCGCCGTCTTATCTTCCTCCGCCTTCCTCAACACCGTATGCAACAACGTTACGCCCTCCGCAACCACAGCCTTCCATTCTTCCCTCCTCTCCTCCGTAACCAGCATCTCCTCGTGCTCCAGTTCACTCAGCAATTCCTCACCCACGTTGCTCGCTAGCGTCACTTGCCGATTCAGGTATTTTTGTCGATTATCCTTCTGCAGTATCGTGCTGTCTAGGGCATCAAACATTAGTCCGATAATGTACTGTACAACGAAGTACACATGCTCAGAGAGTAGGATAGTCGAGAGAAGGGCCCAGGGGCTTGTGGAGACGATGTTTGTAGCGGCAGGATCTGGGTTGGTGGAGTGGTACATTGCGACGAGAGATGATGTTGTGAGACTGCCGAGCCAGGTGAGGAATGAGAGATTGCTAACGCTGCTGCGTCAGTGAAAACGTTCCCTATTTGTGTGGTGACTAGCGAGTACTTACTTGAGCCATGGTCCGATTGACTCGGTATAGGAGGGGATGGGACGCTGCGAGTCTAGAGAGATCTTAAGAGCGTCACCACGCAACTCGACCCAATTGTTTAGAAAGCTGAATAAAGGAGCGAGGGGCCAAACTGTCGAGAATAAGCTGAGATATCCAAACTGAACGACCATTTCCCTGACACCGTTAGCGCTACACGTAATTCAAAAATGACGGCGACGTATGTGTACTCAACCGGTAATCCTCATCGACATCATACTCTGGAAACTCCGCCTCCGCCCTGACCCGCGTCAAAAACGCTACCTCGGCATCATCATCCACAACCGCCACATCCTCACGCGCCCCCGTCACCTTCGTTTGCAGCTTCTTCGCTTCCTTGAAGGCTCTACGCTGGACATACGGAAGAAGTGTCTCGACGAAGAAGTTGATTAGCTGTGCCGTCGCGGTGAAGTACACGTACTGCTGCTTCAGTCTCTGCGTGTTTATCGTGAATGTTCCTGACGTCGTTGCCTTCTCGCCGATGAACGTCTGCGCCGTAGTGGAGATGAAGTCCAGGTTCGGAGCGATTAGGTGACCGAAAGGAAGATACACGTATGAAGAGAGGAATAGACCCATGTACGAAGTCAAGAAATTCAGTACAAACTTTTTCTGAGTCATCGACGTCTCGTAGCTGTGCTGCGTTGCGTGGTTCTCCCAGTCTGTCATCCGTATCGTTAGCATGTTGTAAAACGCCGTGAAAGTGGGGATCAGTGTCGCGAGAAGAGCTGTGGGCAGGAAGACGAGGTACTGCTTCAGAGGACCATCGTACAGCTCGGAAAGGAAAATCTCGATGGCGAAGACGATGGCTTGCAGGGCTATAAGCAGGACTCCAGCAACCAAAGCGGTTGGGATAGCGGTGAATTGCTTCAACAGGCGCTTCCACGAGGGGTAGAATGCTACAGGGGCACCGGTGATGGGATCCTCGATCTCTGACTCACCCTTGAAGGCAGCGCGTCGCTTGTGCAAGGTCGAGCACCCCTTAACGCCCCACTTGACGGCCAGATCAATCTCCTGGCGTCTCCAAGATTCGGCGAAGACAGCGCACCAGAGACAACTAGCGACCGCAAACCAGGGAGAGAAGGGAGGCAATAAGAAGAATGCGCCGAGCCCGATGACTGTGGGGATAGCAAGCCATTGGAAGTAGTATTGTAAAAACGCAAAATATAGCGCGATCTGAGACGTTAGTTTGGACGTCTCGTCTCACACACTGAACTCAATCGCTCCTCACCTTCTCTCCAAAGAAATTGCGAATCATATCCAACTCCACCTCGTCCAACAACCACTTTGTAGACCACCGCCTAATCCAGGCCTTGAAATCCAAGCACAAGTTAGATTGCTCTCGGTACAAAGGTAAGGTGTACATCTCCGCTCACCGCATCAAACTTCGGATCGTGCAGCGCAATGATTGACTGGACAAGCACCCATTCGCCTTGTCCTGGCGTAATACCGAGACCATGCTCCTTGACAGGCCCAGTCAATCGGCCGTACACCAACCGCAGCCGCTCCGCAACCGAGAAGTCAGGTTCCAACTGGCCCTTCGCAGCGGGAACCACTGGCGCGGTAGTGCGTATCCCAAACAACCAATCGCGCATCCTAGATTACAATCGTCAACCACCGGAAATTATCCCACTTATATTAAACAATGAATCTTACTGCGATTGATACGATGCGATCGACACAACAATATCCGACGCCTTGACAAAGATGAACACGGAGCCTGGCTTGTTGTAGCGGACCTGGAATGTGAATCCTGAGCTTGCGAGTTCGGAGAGCAGGAACTTGAGTGCGTCTTCGACCGCAGCAGGGGTCATTTTCCCTCTCCTGGCATCGAAGACGATCACTAGATCGGATTCGAGGTTTGAAGGGGGAGTGGAGCTGGCGGAAGGTGTAGGTGTCGCAGGCGCAGTGGGATCTTCGGCTGCAACGACGGGTTCGTCGGATGCCATGGCGAATGAGAGATTCAATTGAGAGCTAGAGATGAGGAGATGGGGAAGATGGACGGGCTGCGTGATTTATACGTCACTGTACTAACTGCGTCACCGTGGAGACGTGAGGCGCGGGTGTTAAGAAAAAGGGATTAAGGCGCATGCGTGGCTTGGTCCGTGTACCGTTCAATCTGCGGCAAGTTCCAAGATGGACAATGACGTCGCGACCCTAACGGACTTCCGCTCAAATATCACCGTCGGAACCCTGATCCGCATTAACCGACAGCATAATTATTTAGCAAATAGCGCTTCGCATCTTACTTTTGATACGAAGTTAATGCATGGTGGTGATGACTTAATACATTATTCATGTTTTGCAGCCATTGGCACTACTACTATCAGCAACACAGTACTCCTTGGGTGTGATATGCCAACTTGGACACCTATATCGACGGTCTCAACAATTCGCCTCACCACAGCACCATTATCGGTTCCGCAATCGGTTACCAGTAGCATTCTCAGCCAGCAGACTGCCCGCTCAGCAGCCCCGACATCAACAGGTACTGATACAATGACTCCACCACCCGCATTCTACGTCTTTTCCAATATGCAGTTGTCATTTAATGGCGTCAACTTTGACACTGTCTATACGTGGCAGGGTTATAGTCTCAACTATAATGACCCTCTCTCAACGGTCTGTTCAACAACACAACGTGTCGTTGGACCCGTGACCGATCTTAACATCAATAATCAATATCCGACCTTGCTCGGGTGGTTATAGCGATTTTTACTATAACGGTACCAGTACGACCGAAATAGGGTTCATGACATGTAGTGGTACCAATACCTTTCCCTGTATGAGTGCAAACAATACTCATGCAGAATGCCCTGTAGCTGGTAGTTCCAGCCAAGCCGATGTTTTCTACGCATTGTATTGTCAGTATTCATGATTCCGACAGCGCCATAGAATCCGGAGTGCAAATGGACTTGGACGTTCCATCAATTCATATAGACTAAGTTACACGATAACAGTGACTGATAGTTTTTGTTACCAAAAATGTACTGGGGCTTTGGAGGTGTTGGAATTCAAGTTAATCCAGACCAACAATCAATTTGCAGCATATCCACAGACCACGTTCGTGACAAACGCGTCAGCGCGCTCTAGCGATCTGTTTGGGGTATCCCAGACCTCAATTATTTCAGAATCGTCGCCCTTTTTGTTGGATATTCGCAATAATTGAAGCTGGTGCGGCATTTGTAGTACGACAAGGAATTCCCAGCCATGGACCCTAGAAACATGACAATGTTCTCAAGTCTAACTAGACAGCGATCCAATTGACAAGAGAACTTTGGTGAGACCATGGGTCATATCCCGACTAGACCTAGACACTACGCAGCCTTCTTTCTCTCCCAAAATTCCATCACGGATAAAGCGGGCATTTAATCTGTGTCGACAACTCAGGGATCGCACCGGGGAGAGGCTCAGCAAGAGGTTCACCCAGGCCACAATCTTCACGGACGGCCAACCGCTATTAAATCAATCAAGCGACCTAGCAGGGCATCTGGAATACAGGTTCTAGGCAAGATGCCGCAGTCTATAGAGGATATCACCACACTACCAGTCACCATAAGATGGATCCCTGACCATGAAGGGATATAGGGCAACGAAGCAGCCGATAAGGCGGCCAAGGAAGCGGCTGAGAACGGGATTAGGCCCAGGCCCAAGCTTAGAAGTGGCCTTGGGCGCCTATTGTCTCGCTGCCGCCACAGGACCGGCCGCATCGGTCTCAGTGCATTCCTAGCAGAGATAGGGATCCATGAGATGCAGCTGTGATGGGGGGATGCAAACCCCAAGGCATGTATTACTGGAGTGCGAGCTTCACGCGGGTTTACGGAGGGAGATGCTCAGGAGGATAGGAGATCCAACCTTGGATTATGCAGCACTGGTCTCACAGCCAAAGCATGCACAGCATGTGGGTAACTAAGCTGCCAGCCTTTACTTAGGTTAACCACTTGCACCAAAAAGACAACAATATGATGAGGCAAGTATAGTAGTTGCGGCCTCACAAAACAGGCCTCCTAGCGCAGTTTAGGGCCGTCGATACATTGAGGGCAAGGAGTAGCCCAACTGGCATTAAGTGGATCCACTACGGACTACGGAGGCAGCCCTCGGGGCTCCTACAGGATGGAGGAGCCTGACGCAAGAGAACGAAGAGGCACTGCCAATTGTCTATCTCAGTGAGAAGCCATCTGCGCGATGGCGGTGGCTATATGGGCAGCCGCCTCCTGAATAGGAAGGCGGAGAGGGCGAGTTTGATACTCTACTCCGTACAGAGCCCCGACCAAGGGAGCGTCGTAGGGACAAAGACATAGAAGACATCATGAGGGCCCCAACACCGCCAGGAGCGGGCTCAGGGGTATGTTAGGGGGTAGTGGGCGAGGTGCAGACTAGTGGCCCGTATTTTCAGCCTTTTTTTTTTTTTTCAATCCGCAGTCGTCGCGGTTACAGAAAAGCGCTAGTATCAGCAAAAAAGGCAACAGAGCTGAAGATAAGACAATGAAAAAAGTAAATAACACCAGCCTTGTCTTTAGGCAATCTGCATAATGTTCCAACTGAAGCAGGGTATCCACTGCGGACCTAAGCGAGCTGGGTGCCCCGCCGCGGTTGTCTTGGGCAGCTAGACGTACTGCAGGAAAAAGGCTCCGTCTTGCGCCTAGAGGCGACTATTCCTCTTCAGATTTATTTTTATCCTATTTACTAGCAGCAGCCGCAGCCTCCTTGTCAGCGGCCAACATCTTCTGTATGGCTGGCCTATTCATGCAGCGGTCCCACCAAGCACTCACAGCTTTGCGACTGAGGATGACATCTCCGTACCCGCACGCGAAAAGTCTTTGGATCAGCGGAATGTAGTAGATATCCGTGAGAGTGAAGTCATTTCCAGCCATGTAGTCTTTGTGTTGTAAGAGACGTTCTGCAACGTCGAAAAACATCTCGACCGACCGCAGTGCATCTGAGACAACGGCGTCATCGGGAGGCAGCCCCATGAATTTTTTGGCAAATTTCTCAAATGCGATTCTACCTGCAGGCTCTGCGAAGTAGAGCATTTCTGCGGACTGCGCCTGGTCAAACAGCGCCGCAGCTTCGACGTCGGAGTCCGGGGGTAGAAGTGGAAAGGAGTACTTCCTTGCGAGGTATTTGCAGATTGCGCGACTCTCGTAGAGAGTGAACCCCTCGGGGAAAGTTATGACGGGTATTTTACCCCACGGGTGACGTTCCATGTTTTCTTCGGACTGGGTGCAGCGGCGTTAGCGATATACAATTTGCTCACGCAAGGAGAAGCCGCGTCGTCTTCCAAGAGAAACGGTTCACCCACCTTCTGCTCCCTTTTTTGAAGGTTGAGAAGCACGAGTTCGTAATCCGTGAAGCCACCTTCGGCGAGAGTCAGGCGGACACGATCGGTGTTGGTCGAACCGCGAGAGCCATACAGAGTAAAAGCTGGCATTTTCGAGCTGTGCAGTAGTTTCGACACGAATCCAGGGCTGTTCGTGATGAGCTTCGACATGAGCAAGTACTCATTTCGAGAGAGATCGGGCCAGCCACTCGGTATATAAGCCGATCGAGACAATTGGGCCTCGGAACGCAGCTATGACAATCGCGTCAGTCGCAGGAATGTGGAGTGTGCTGGTAGAAGGATGAAGGATGAAGCCCTTCCAACAGCACGTATGGTTGGTGGGTTCGCTTTCGCTACCCAATCGAGCTAGCGCTGACGCCTGCTCCTCGGGCCTCAACAACACGCTTGACACGAAGCGTCGTTTCTTCGGCGTTTGAAAGAATTTGAGCTGGTTCATGAGCATGCAACCGTGAAAGTCGTCCAGCAAGGCGATCGTGCACTGTTGAGGCTGGCACAGAGAATGCACGCGCAGCGGCTCGGACAGACTTGTATTCCTTTGCTTGGAGTGCCCGAATAGCCGCTTGGATCTTAGCTTCCTTTTCCATCTCTCAAATTGATAAAATGTTATCTATTGCAGAAGTTGTGATGAAATGAAGCTGTTTGGTTTGAGATTTGTGTCCGAGTACCCCACCTGTCCGAGTACTGTAGGTGAGACGATAACCGTCCACCTGAAACGAGCTAAGGGCGATGAACTTTTTTTATCATCTGCACCGATCTTTTGAAAGCAATAACGACGCTATCTTCAATGCCATTTTGATGGCCGTATCCGCTGCTACGCAGATAGATTGGGCATGTCGTAGATTCAGATGATCCGCTAACCGTGTGACTCCTAAATTTGCACATTGTAGTGGACACTAAACCCTAAACCCTATCCGTTTTGGCCGGTCTTTGTAAGGCGTGTAATCCATCGTAAAAGCGACACCGACTCGCCTTCCTCATGGTCACGGTGATGAATCAAGCTGCATCATTTGATTCGTCTGCTCGGATTTCTTGCTTGCTACGATTCTTCCTATCGTCTGTAGGGTGTTGCGCGACAAGCGTGAATGTCCCACCCCCCGCCCAACGATGGCCAGAAGCCTTGTCGCCCGCAAACGGAACATCCAATGTAGAACCAAGGTGAAAACTGGTTGTGCAACCTGCAGGTCAGTCCCAAATCCCATCACCGGTCTACACCCCAAGACTGAGAATTTAGACGGGAGGTCAGCTCTGCAGTGATTGTGCTCACTCAGCAATAGAATAAGGAAGGTCAAATGCGACGAGAACAAGCCGTTTTGCCAAAAATGTGTCGACACTGGTCGTACTTGCGACGGCTACGAGTCTCCCTTTAGATTTTTTACCAGTCAACCCATCAACAACGCTCATGCTGGCGGCATCAAGTCAGGCGTTGGTTTACGACCCATCCGGCCCACCTTAACTGAGATCGCCCCTCAGGACATCGACCTTCTCAATCGTTACTTCTCAACCAAAACCATGTTCGACGTGAAGCTGGGCTGTGATGAAGAAGCCAGGCAAGTCCTCCAAGCCAGCTTGACTGATCCGCCTATACGACACGCAGTCTTGTCTCTCAGAGCTCTTCGGGAAGATCTCGAGACGTCCGGAGACGTTCCAGCGTCTGTCGCGCAGCAGACCCCGAGCTATGACTATGGCCTCCAGCAATACTGTATGGCTTTGGGGGGTCTTGCGTCTAACTTGTCGTCTCCGGGCTCCAACGGGTTGAAGTCGGCATTACTTTGCTGTCAGATCTTCATCAGCATTGAGCAAGTGCGGGGGAATTACGCTGCTATGGCCCAGCATATCATTCGAGGACTCAGGATCATGCACGAGTATCGGGCAAGGCCAGATTTTGTTGCCGCGAATAAATTGGTGCCAGCACACCATGACCAACTACCCTTCCTGGATGTTTTCATCATCAAGCTGTTTGCTGCACCATGTAAGTTCGCGGATCCTCCAGCAACAGCCGATATAAGCGGGACGACGGTGTCTGTGTGTTTGATCTCGCCTCATCAACAGCCTGTTGAATCTCGCGATCTTCGCACGATTGCACCCGACATGCGGACAGAGCTTACAAGGATCGCTGCATCGACGCTTGAATTCCTTGGCAAAGTGTCGCAAGTCGAATCGGTAGGAAACGCTCTTCGACTACTATCCGAGAAAGCAGCTCTGCTGGACTCCTTAGAATCGTGGCTCATTGATCTTGAACTCGTTCAGACGGAGATCAGACCTCCTGGCCCTGAGCTTATTTCAGTGTCTTTCATGCGCTTCTTCCATCTGATACTGAAAATCGTTCTCTTGGGGGCACTAGACTCCTCACCAGATCTTTATGCCGAGCTGCGGACCGAGAACGACCGATTGCAGGGCATAGCTAACAATGTGGGTGAAAGAGTAAAGGCTTATAGAACGTGCAGTGGGACTAGAAGTGGTCGAGGGGAGCGATCTAAAGTGCGCTGATATTTATGGCAAAGTGGCGCAATCTTTCCGAGCCACGCACCTGATTCCTGTCTTTTCACAATCAATGGAATCCGCGAACTTCATAGCTAGCAAGTCGAGCGGGAGAAGGCCGGCGGCACTACCGAACGCTGTTGGACAGAGACTCTGCACACCTCTTCACACTCTGAATGCGCAAGTGAGAATGTTCTTTGTTAAAAGAACAGAAAAGTGACTGTCGAAGACAGAGTAGACTTAGTTCTGTATCTCATTCAGAAAAATACAACGCCGGATTCGAACGTTCCCAAACTTGAAGAAATATTATAACAAATCGGTAACCAACACCCGAACTCGACAATTTTGAAATTCGCACACCAAGGAAACAAAGGGGCCAGCCATCCCCATTCCAATACCGTTCATCAAGTTCATAAACATACAGAATGAATTCTCTTCCAACATACGAATTCAACCTTCTACGTATCACGCTCTCACACCCTCAATTACATCACCTAGCGCATTTCAAGGTAGAAAGAGAAGGAACGAGTCGGTCGGCGTGCGTGCATAAGATTGCATGCAACTTCCAATTGCAGTATACAGACCGAACAAACCAATCAGCGGCTGACTCTGTCTCTAAATCGGCCCCCCACACCGACCATGGTGGTCAACTTCATAAATGCATCCGCAACCCCGTCGCCCTTTTGTAACGAAGCCTCTTCGTCTCCCCACAAGCTCAAGCAGACGAGTACTCAACGGTACCTCTCATCGTCGAAAGCCATGCATTTCCTCCTCCTCGGCGCCACTGGACGGACCGGCCAGCACGTCGTATCTGAATTACTCTCTCAAGGTCACACAGCGGTAGCCCTCGTGCGTACCTCTAACAGCCTCACCCCTCGTCCTGGCCTTACCGTCGTCACTGGCTCGCCACTATCGAAATCCGACATAAAAAGCGCTCTCTCCGCGGCGCCTTCTCTAACACCTTCTGCAGCGATCATCACATTGAACACAGTCCGCAAGTCCGACAGCCCTTTCGCGCCTCAGGTCTCACCTCCTCGCTTCCTGGCCGACTCGTGCGCCAATGTTTGCGAGGTTCTGGAGCATGCCGGCATTTATCGCATTGTAGTGATGTCGACAGCAGGTGTCGGGATTCATGGGCTAACCTACCGTGGCTGACCAAGGCATTCATGGGGTGGACCAACATCAAGTACGCGCTCGAGGATCACGGCCTCGTAGACAAGGAGATTCGGCTGACGAAGATGGATTGGACTCTTGTGAGGGCTTCGAGGCTGCAATTCGACGATCCGAAGCAGAAGCCGACCGACACGAAGGCGGACGTGCAAACGCTGGGCAGCAAGGGTGACGGAATGCGCATGACCGACAGCGTAAGTGTTTCTAGTGTGACGAGATTCCTGGTCAAGGTTGCGGTCGAAGGACTCTTCATCAAAAGCGCAGTGGTTGTAAGGGATTGACGCGGCGAGGAAGTCGTGGAATTTGCGGTTCTTGGGGGAATTGCTGCGATCAGCGCTCCTTACAACTCAAATCAAATCAAATCCCATGTAATATTTGAGTTGAGTTGAAGCCAGCTCGGCCATATTTGAGTTGAATTTGAGTTGATTTGAGTTGATTTGAGTTGATTTGATATATTTGAACTGTCCATAGTATTTCACTACCTAATCCTCGTCCCAATCAAACGCGCGGTCATGCCACCAATGCTTTAGGCACTGAACTGCCTCCAGGCTTGTCTCATTCATTGAGTTCCGCTGAGAAGTGATGGACAGCTTTGCTTGACTGAAGACCCTCTCACATTCTGCAGACATGGCAGGAATGGATAATATGTCATAGGCCATTTGTGAGAGGCGAGGATACTGAGCCTCGCGATCGCGCCACCAATGCAAAATGTTGCCAACTTCAACAGCTGGAAGAGCCGTGTACTCCTTGAATTCGTCGGTTGCGGCTGTTACAGGTTCGTAATAGCTGGTCGGCCGCAGGAACAGTTCAAAATCGCTGGGATCGTGATGCTGAGGTAGTTGATGAGTCTTTGACTGCGTCGGAGGTTATTCTTGCTGTCGTGGCAGTTTCCGATTCTTGACCCCGACCAGCATCTCGTTTACTGTAACTTAACTCGCGACGTATCATCGACATCCTGATCGACCTATTCTTTCATATACTCATTGACTCTATGCTAGTCCAATATGTTGAACCTGATGAGCGAATCTGTCTCGTTCTTGGTGACAGCTCAGAGCTTTCTATGGCGGTATCAATATCGTTTGTTGGCTATAAGCAATATCTCGATGAAACGCAATGAAGTCTGTGGCGTTCATTCAGTGTTCTCCGTGATCATTGCTTTTCTTTGTACGATTTATTCTATCATAGCCGTAGTTTAGAATCCTGCCGGCTATGCGCAAATACATGGACAGCGGCAGGTTGACTCCATAGCCGCTGTTTTGAGATCATCAAAAGGCACGACTAGACCGGGCGCCAGGAAAGGGGGCGGAGGTCAGACCAGCCAGCATTTATTGACCTCAATTCACATTTCCAAACTACTTTAACTGGGGTTAGCGTAAACGTCACGATTGACAAAATGTTAAGAGGCCCGGCACGCCGGAAACCGGGTAACAGCTTCTGTGTTACTTCTATTTCAACAATTGACGAGGGAATACAGAAGTACTCCACGCCTGGCACGTGACCTACTACAAAAATTTGAAAACTTAAACGTGAGTTTGGACATAGTCAAAGTTAAACCGCGACGGCCGGCGCCTGGATGGCGCGACCTATGTGAGAAAACTTTACTAAAATTAAACTTCTTTGCGCGAAAAGTTGTTTTCAGAGTCGATGACGTCTTGAATCAAACCAAAAAAAAATTTCACAGGAAATCTATCAGAATGATTTTGTATTGCGAAAACATAAGCGAATAGGAATAAATTTAAGTGACACCTAATACTCATAACTTCTGGTTGCATTTTCCAATAACCCAGTTTCCAACTCCCTAATGCATAATAATACAGCCCAATGTTGAAAACCGTTGCAAACACAATAATAATACAAATATTGAAAAGTAAGTCCATGCTAATTTCCATTTTCCTTCCATGCCCGTTCATTCCATCCTAAACCACCAAGTGCTCAATCTCCGAAGTGGGGACAATAACGTCGTATCCAGGCGGCGAAATGGGAACGTCATCATAAGTAGGCGGGACCTCATCGTCCCACGAGATGCCCAGCCCACCACGCTCGGTAATGTCCACATTAAACTGCATCCTCAAGATCCGGGCGGCACCCGTCGGCGAGGATGATTGTTGCCCAATGGCCGGGATATGCTCCTCGGCGACTAACATCTCCGCGACCAGCGAATGCTCGACAGAAAAACCCATTTCCGGATGGCTGACATTGCACGCCACAGGTGCATCGTCAAATGTCGACACTTCAATATCCATCTCGACCCGCCCATCATTTGAGAAATCTGTCTTCCACCCTTTCTTGACATCGCTGAAGGTAATCGTCCTGACGTCCTCGAGCGGCTGCGCGGCATGCTCGTGCACACCACACCCCGTGTTCTTCAGCTTCGTGATCTGGTCAAGATGCCACGAAAATTTGCGTACCTGCCACCGCGTATGCTTTTCCTTGTTGACGATATTGTTGAGCTGCAGCTCTATCGTAAACGTCGACTTGGGAAAGCACATCGCCGGGAGCGACGCCGTTACGTTGAGATTCGTGGGAGGGAAGACGCGAAGGCATCGGCGCACGTCGGTTGTGACAATGGACCTGTAGAGCGGGAGCGAGCGCATCAATGTGATGGGAGCGACGTCCCTCGCTAGTGGGGTCGCGACCGCTTTGAGGTAGTATGAAACGTTGACGAGAGAGGATG
Organism: Lipomyces lipofer; assembly: GCA_003705915.2. Lineage (NCBI taxonomy): Eukaryota > Fungi > Ascomycota > Lipomycetes > Lipomycetales > Lipomycetaceae > Lipomyces > Lipomyces lipofer. The sequence continues at coordinate 3,956 of PPJX02000085.1, read as the reverse complement.
TCGTCGTGGCTGGGAGTTCACCAGCCAGGAGGTGCGAGAACGGGTAGCCGTACTCGGACTGCACGAGGATAGTAGATTGGGAAAGGAGATCCCACTTCTTGAGAATGTTCTGTCTGGTGACACAGTGCTTGCAGGATCCGACGGATGGCCGCTTGACGGTGACTTCCTGGACGAGCTCGAGGCTGACGGAAGACATAGGGATTGCGTAGGCGTTAACGTAGAGGAATAGCAGACCGGAGAGAAGGGCGCCGGTGGAATCATTGCGGGTGCCATAGCAGATCAGCGGGGGAGACTCGATGACGAGGTTGAATTCAATGGGCCGGATCGAGTGACCGTTCCCTGACAGCCCTTTGCGGCCGGCGACCTCCTTCACGGGGACGATAACGGGTGAGTACCGTGGTGGTGGTGGCGGTTGTACCGACGGCATGTGCATTGCAGTTTTCGACGACAATGATAAAAATGGATGATGATGCAGTGCGAGAATGTTGACTTAACTACTCAAGTGACTTTTTAAGTCGAACAAGAAATTTTTCTGTAGAGAAGAGAGAGATGTCGCAATTCCAGGCGCGGTACAGAGCGCTCATCCGCGGAGACGGGTTAGCCCTTATAAGAGTAAATCGTGTTCGCGAACAAGGTTCTGCAGGTGACCTCGACGTCCGGAGGAAGGTACCATGTCGCGCAAGGATGACGCCGCGCGCGCGTGCATGTCGCAACCGCGCTGGGCGCAGGGGCAATGCAAGCCATATGCAGCCACTCCTCGCTTAAGCTTTGCGTGCTTTCCAGTGATTTCGCTCCCAGCCTAACTAATTCACGCTCACACGCCATTGCCCTCCGGAGTACGCCGGCGGCAGTCCAAGACGCAACCCTGTTTACGCCGCACCAATCGCGCGCACGGCAGTTTGCGCCCTCAAATCGCCCACTTGCTCGAGAGTTGCGGCGTAATTATAGCGGGACTTTTTACACAGTCAAACGTAGCGCCTCCGAAGGCTGCTAAATTTATGACTGCATGAGCTTAATTCACCCTCTCGGTACCCCACCTTTGGATCGGCACTCTCTTGTCCGCTCAGGATGAGGCCTTGTCTTCTCAAAAGGAGACAGACCAGCCGGGCTTGGAAGCTGAGGGGAAGCACTCTTCAGCCCTCTTCAGCACCCATTCAAACAGAGCCAAATATCAAAACTGTACCTGAACCCCTCATTCCACGCATAACAAGCGCACAAGAAGACGCAAATGTTCTTACTGACGCAGTCCGGTATGTACTTATTGGTACACCAACACTGGGCAAACCAAAGTCTATTCCCAACAACACTTATTGTAGCTGCACGGGGAAAACGCGCCCGACCATCGTGATCTGATTCACCTCTCGCATCGTAGTGGGGTTTTTCGCGTTGCGCTCTTGCCAGCGCATTCTGGATTGGGGTAAACTCTGGTGAAACATTAATCGTCATCGCCGACGGCGAGGGACGGCGGGGACAGCGACTCTCGTGCGAGAGCAAAAAAAGAGAGGCGGAAGACAACCGTTTGTTGATGAGGCAAAATTGCTCGTGGCCCTTCCCAGCACGCTGGCTCGCGTTCTGTTCATATGACTCTTCCCCTTTCCCTAGACACGACGGGTAGTCGCATGCGGTCAGTTCCCGATCCGTGCTAGCGCGTTGCCTAGTCCCAGCTCGGCCCGCGGCCTGTCAAACCATAAATTGCGGCTTACACGCCCATAATGAAAAAAAGGTTTCGCGGTCGAGGAAGCGCGGCCGTTAAACCCGGGTGAGATTAAACGTTATTTGTTGCTCAATAAGACGTAATTAATAGCGCTAATTGCTACAACTGGAAGCGGCATTACGCACCAATGAAGTTTCGCTTTTAACTTTCTTTTCCAAAGGTATGTCGATACTTTTTCAAATAATTTTTTTTCTTTCGGGTTATTGCCGCTATGGCGAGAGCTGGCCCTTCTAACGATTTCTAGGCATGCTCCATCCGAACACGAGAGCAGGAAGAAGCCGTACATCGAACTTGTGAGGCCTTGTAGAAAGTTACCGTAAGCAAGCCACCAACGTTCAGTGTGTCATAGAACAGTAGGTAAGGCACCCCACACATCTGATGTTCCGAGCTCTTGAGAGATCGAGTGGATCGCAATAAGCGACGCAATATGCGTCAAGACGACCGCCGGACTCGAACCTCCCTTGTTTACATTTAACGGCCATTGCCCGCATTTGTCCCCGCGTGTGTGTGTGTGTGTGATGGTGAGCCGGAGACCTCATTTCGATCGGGGATGTCGCAGGTGGAAGGGATTGTTGGGTACGAATGAACAGTGGAAGGTTTGCCAGTTTTAAGCGATCACCGTCATCAACCTACATGATCTACGTTCAAAATGTATCCTGACTAACCAAATGGAATCAACCATAGCATCAGTTACATATCGCATTGAGAGAGGCTCGGAAAACTCATCCCATTAACCTACACCACATGGAATTGCACGTGTGTATGGGCTCTTGGAAACCTTCCTTGTGGACAAAATGTCCGTCGAACGCCGGCGCGCAAAAGCAAACACGAACGATCTGTTGATCAACATACGTAATGCATACACACAGCAGCGAAGCGAGCAGCCTGGCATTTTCCGTACTCATGGAGGGGATGGGAGATATCGTCATTCAGAAGGGAAATAGAAGTAGACGCGAAAACTGTCGCGTATTTCGCAAATTTGTCGTCATCTGTGAAAGTGAACTAGCCAACACCAGAGTTGGTGGACTTGTCCAGTACATCATACCTCATATTCCCGCTGTTTGGCATCCTCCGGTCAAGTGCAAGTTGGAATCAGTAAAGTTGGGCACATCGGACTTGTGATCCGAGAAAAATTCCTCATATATTACCCGTGGAACTTGTAAATGGATTATAAGTCACGATGTGAGTGCACGCTCACTCGCAGTACAGCCTACAAAGTTGTCTAGAGCAGGCAGAGACCAGAGAGCTCACAGCGAAGCGAACCTTTCTTTTCAAGGTTGCTCAGAACGAGCAATTGAATGCCTAGCAAATGCGCGGTGGAAAGATGACATGTCGCATGTGGGTGGTAAGCTTCTAAACCCAGTCGCTTTCACGACTGACAGATCATGGCGATGAGAAGCAGAATTGAATCGATTAGCTATGAGACTGAGATCAGATGTCAGTCGTTGAAGTCTGGTTCTGCAACTACGGGTCCCACAGCGTATAGTGAAGCTGCTCTACTGAGGCGTAAGACCATCAATTCACTTTCGAGATCAAACATGAATCGCTGGATGTCGCAATAAGGCACCATTTTTCTCATGTGTGAGCTAAAGAAGGCAATGCATGAATGATGGAACGCAATTCATTGAGACACTTAACGATCAACCGAGGTTAGAGAGTGGAAATGTGTTTCTGCATCTTGCTTGCCATCTTCGCGTCCTCGCGCAGAGGATTCGTGGTAATGGCGGAGGGCTCTGTTGTATATTTCTGCCTAAGGTGGCAGCAACGTGGCCTTTTGCCAGCCTCGTCATTCGTCCACAGTTCACCTCGCATCATAATCCCAAAAACCCCAACCCATCCCTTCCGCAAATCCTCTTCCCTGTTGAAGGTTTAAGGTTTTGCAAGTGAAAATAATTAGTATTCGAAAATTTGTGAGAGGCCCCAATTTTGTATGTAAATGGTTATGACGTCTGTTCCAGACCTGTATGGCAGTACACTACCGACTTGGGGTCGCATAACACTCCAAGGGAGTAGTAGTAAAGCTGTGACAAGTAAGCAGGGCTGTTCCGAATACGAATATTCGCAGACATGGACCATATTCGTATTCGTTATTCGCAAGTCCCGACTTGCGCGAATAATATTCGAAGATTTATTCGCAAATTCTTAGTACTGCGAATAAAATTATTCGATTATTCGGCGAATATTCGCACTAAAATCACGTGCCAGGGTTTCTCACCTAAATTCCCGTTTTTCAGTGTTAAGT
>PPJX02000084.1:0-70191 GCA_003705915.2 Lipomyces lipofer | reverse complement strand
ATTACTGATCATCACATCTAATTCTGCTATAGTTGCTCGTTGCCATGCTACAGTAGAGGATGTTACTAGTTCCAGTGCCTATTATGTGCGAGTCCGTGAGAAGTCGTGCGAATCCAATTTTCTACCAGAGAAGTAAGGCGAAAAGCAACGCATGGAAGAGAGATATATATGTAAGGTGCGTCCTAGCCCGATATCTTGCAATGACCCAACTAGTCCGACTCAGGTCTCAGTTGGGAGAAGTCATTGTCTTCCCCACGATATCTCTTTGGGACGTTGAGCAAAGCAAGTGACGAAAGACCTATCCCCGGACGCCCATGCTCCTGTGTGCACCTACACTGAGCGTGCCTAAGCTTGCCAGTGGGCTACCGATGCAGTGAGCCACAATCTCGCGCCGGGGTGAAATCAAAGGTGGAGTAGACAAGAACGTCAGGAAAGCCACCCTGACCACTAGTCATTTGGTCATGGCTAAGCTTATTTCGCAAAAAGTCTTAAATTTGTATCGGATATCTCATCTCCGATAGTTGATGCACACTTCTGTGTTCTCAACTTCACGTCAAACAATGGATGGGAAGTCTATACTGAAAATGGATAGTTGAGTGACTCGCCGACTGCAGTACCACGATATGGGATGGCGAGTTTACACACACATAAAACACGATGTTAGCCTTAACATCATAGTTAAGGAACTTAGGAAATGGCAGTAAAAATGGCGGAGGAACATCGACGGATGCGGTGGCTCGTGGAAATCTCAAGCTCACAGACATATATATTAAATCTCTATAGTTTACAGTACTATCCTTCCATACTTCGATATTAGGAACCCAGATACCAGTGCGTTCATCTGACAGAAGTGACAAGACAGATATATTCAATATTAACTGTCAAGTCAAGTGGGGGTTATTACCACTCACAGTCCCCGGTCCCTTTCCCAAACAGAAAATCCTTTCCATTAATATTGACCACGCCATCTCTGAGATAAAACTTCCACCTGTTTCGCATTCGATGAACTCTTTCGTAAACACAGAGCAAGACCCCCGCGTCTTCGTCATCTTGTGAGTTAAGTTCGTGCTCTAAGTCGAGGTCAGAATTGATTGCACCGGATTCGTCGCTGTTGGCAACACTATTGTGCCAACGGCCGGCATAACCCACGTCCGCGCTGTTATCGTCGTGGTGGTCGTCATCCTCCCCCTCCTCGGATGTGTCAAGACCACCATCGACTTGTGCGATCACTATCTCCATAGTTTGTAGCTTCATCGACGATCCGCTGACCGTAGTTTCGGAATCGCTGGCTTGCCGCGCTTTGTCAATAGCGTCTCTGGGGAGTTCAAGCGCTACATCCGCGCCGTCCACTTGGATACGCCCACCACCTGGAGCACAACCATTGGCATGATATAAATCAGTTGAGTCGCGAATACCAGCTCGTTTCATGACGCCCTTGATATTCTCATGGGCGATCTCTGCTGGCACCGGATCCCACTGAGACTTCGCGCTCTGTGTCGCGGACAGTCGTTCCTGCCACAATACCTGTAGCTCCCGTAGAGTCGCCTCGTCTACTGCAGAATCTTCGAAATCAATGCGAGAAGCGTTGATCACATCATCTATAATTTCGCCATAGAGGGAACCCTTAGATTGCATTAATCCGTGAAGACGAGATAATAACAACCACAATGATCGATGGTTCGCAACCTTACTAACTACAATAATAGATGCAAACCTACCACAGAAGAATTCGACATAATGCAACCGCACACCACAACAGCAGTCGGCTTCGGCTCTATTTTACGTATATCGAGCACTGCAGTACTAAAGTCTGGTATAGAGACGCGCGACAACAGGAGTTCCACAGTGCAGTCCACGGGTGCTGCGCATCGTTACCCGGCTTTTCGAGTGTATTTTTAGCAAAACCTAAGCCCTACAAACTTGATAGTACGCGATATAAGCCGCGGAGAGAATAGTCTGTGCTTAAACTGGTTAACGCTACAAATTACCGAAAATCCCAGCATTATGGAGGATCTGTGCGCCACAGTGAGTCATTAGGGTCAATCACCGCTAAAAAGTGCCTTCGTGCGCCAGCCTATGACGCTGGCGCAGCAGCAGGCTTGACTCCAACTAGCACAGATCCGGTCGCTATCAAATCCAGCAGGTCTGTTGGGGCTCAGTCCACTCTATAGGTGTTGTATTAAATGCGAGGCCATATCCCAGATGATCCACGTGCTTCGCAGCGCCAGCGCATATTGCAAAGCATACCTGTAGCGAACGATTGCTGAACCTTGCCGTGCAGTGCCGTTTCGACCGGAAGTAGTCGAAGCTGTCGATAGAAGAAGAAAGACCGACACAGTGACACAGAGCCCGCATCTCTGAAGCCCTGTGAAGCATGTGAAGCATGTGAAGCCACCTCCGGAACCCCCGCCGTCGGTAATTTCCGTGGCTCATCGCGTGTTGTCAAAGTCCAGCCGCATAACCACCCGCAAAATCGCGCCACTGCCACGGCATCGCTTGGATCGATCAATTCGCGTGACTTCGCGTGATACATTAATATCAATGAACTGAGACAGAATGCGGCGCGCGTTTCAGCCCCTTCGTCGAGACGCGGTCGGCAACGCGCAGTGGCATCTCCCGTGAGACACGTTGTCAAAGAACAGTCATCTATGGTGCAGAAGCCACAAGCATACTCCTCCAGGCTGCAGTGGCCCTGCATCCTGAACGCTCCTATGCGCAATATCCGATTCATTTCGAAGTCACCTCTAAGCGATCACCCACATACTGGGTACCGCTGGAATAGCAAGAGAACAACAGCAAGGAGCTATCTACCGGACGGATGCAACACTACTTGTTATTCCACTGAGCGTAGATTGATAGTTAAGTTGGTACCGTAAGTTAAGACTTGCCTATGTCATACTCGCAATATACAACGGAACAAGGGCAGGCTATCACGTAGGGCGGGAGCATATTCGCGCGCTACATAGATCACATATTGCTGCACAATACTACAGCGACAGTAGTTAGCTCTATGGCAGCTCGTCTGCCATAGAGCTAACGGATAGTGGCATTCTATTAATCTGAGTCGGCCCAATTTCACATACTTCGAGTATTACACATACAAACAACGATTCAACGACATCGTCAGAATCCACACAGTTGCTAGAGACAAGCTGACGTCGGCGATATCTGCTCGCAATTATCATTAAAATCATGTGTAGGAACAACTCGAGGGATGTTTATGGACTACGATGTAATAGAGACTGCGTGTATGGTAATGCAGTTTAGAACTCTGGTGTTGGAGGCTCTCAAAGCTACCTACACTGCACAAACTTATGATTTAGGCTTAGATACTTAGTTATATGTCGGACCAAGTCGACTATTATGCACATTCAGCCGCCTGGAGGTTCGCAGAGGAGGTCCACCTACCTCGCTCGTCGTTCGGCAGCGCTCGGCTCCCAACCGTCCAGCCTTAGTTCTCTTCCACTGTAATACCCACGACACTAAAGTACACCAAAATGTCAACCCAAATAAACGTTTTGCAATTTTATTCCAACTTATAATCTTGTTTACAATTTACAATTCCTCATTCCATCTATTCTAACGTCCAGACAAGCAACAAATTATTAAATTTCAAGGTGTGGCATTCCTTCAAAACAAACCCATTCTTTTTCGCCTCCGGCGTGACCTCGCTCTCCAAGTCTCTAATCCCCCACCGTTCATCCCTTCTCTTCAGATCGAGTTCAAACAGGCGATCGCCTTCCCCGGAAAACTCCCCCTTCTGCTTAAATGCCCCGTACACAGCCACGAACGCCCCGGGGCGCCTTCGCAGTAGTTTCCCAGCGTTACGGAAAAAAGCCTCGGTAGATTCCCATGGACTGATATGAAGCATATTCAATACAAAGATCCCATCAAGGTCTCCTCCAATTGCCTCTTCAACTTGCTTCCACTGCTCTTCCAGCAGAACATTCAATTTCAATGGCATCAGAATATTTCCGTTAAGCGCCGTCTTTGCGACCTCCGCTATCGCCTCGACGCACGTGTCCTGTGCCTCCGTGGGCTGGAAGCGCACTGCGGGCGTGTGTTCTGCAAAGTAGGATATGTGTTCGCCGAAACCGCTTGCGATTTCGAGGATGGTGCGTGGGCTGTTGACCGCGCCAACGAACCAGGGCTTTAGGAGGGGGAGAACCTCGGCTTTTGTGCGGGATGCGGAGCCGGATGTGGCCCACGAGTTCGGGCCAGGCTCGTAGATTGGGGTGCTCCAGGTGGACATGGTCAGAGGTGATGTCGTTGAGAAGGGATGCGATGCGGATGAATGAGGGGGGCCTGGGGCCCGTTTAGACGGGACGAGGAGTTGGGAGTTCAAACTTAAATCGGTCGCTCACGATTCATATATTATAAATTACTCCACATTCATTCTGCTCCCTCTAAACACACAAAAAAACCCAATTCAACACCGTACCAGTCTATGATGACACAATCATGGCTACTATATACACGAGAAGAAACGTCGACTACTCATTGACCTCCAGCTCCACCATATCATCAACAAGCCCCTGTTCCACCTGATCGCTCTCATCTCTATTGTCTAACCCCATTGCAGCATTCTCACGCTTCATTCGCCGCACAACATCGCGAACCAGCTTGAGATGTTTCTTGCTCTTCTCATGTACCTCCATCTGCTTCTCCGACTTAAAGCTCTTCTTGCATACCACGCACTCGTATATAATCAGCTCTTCATCGTCCTCGTCGTCGAGCTTTCCTGAATCCTCGTTTTCGTTTCCGTTCCCACTCTCAGTGTTCTTTTGATTGTCAGCTTTGCTGAACTCTTCGTCCCAGAATTGCTCATCCTGTTCGGTTGGCATCGCCCAATCTTGGTACTCGTATGCTTGGAACCGGTCCCTGTGCGCCGCGCGAGCCCTGGCTGCTTGCTCCTTAACTTTGGCGGCTAGGTCCTGCTGTCGCTGCTCATTGTTTCCCGTCCCAGCTCTACTGCGGGGGTCCCGCTTCTTTATGAACGCGACGAACGCCTGGAGAGTGTTGTTAGAAAACAATCATCAAACAAATTAGATAGGTAGCACCTACTTTGACTGTATCGTTATATTCCTTCTTCGCCGCATCCCTCAACTTCTTATTCTCCTTCTCCATTGCCCGCCTCACCCTTCGATCAGGCGCATCCGCCAGCCTATACTGGTCATACCACGCGAACGACTTGCGCGTTGCAAACGCACTCCACGATCCGTAGAAATACCTTGTATCCTCCGCCCACGACGACGTGCTGTCCCCAAATTCGGGTAGACGCAGCCCGCGCCCGCCGTCTTCCCTCTCGGCATCCTCCTCTTCCTCGGCGAGCTGGGCAAAGACCTTACTCGCGATGGTGAAGAAGCCGATGTCCGAGTCGTCCATTATCGAGAAAAGTGTAGGGTCGAAGAAGCGGAGTATGTCTTCCGTTGTTGTGCCCGCCACTGACGACGACGTACTGGAGAAGCCGCCTGCCGCCGTGGGAACTTCGTCGTGGAGGATCTGATCACGGTGAGAGTCGTACCATGCTCTCTGATATAACATTAGCACACCAAACAGCAGTTTGCAAAAAATCATTCGGAGCAGCTTCAAACTCACCTCGTCGGGATCAGACAAAATCTCGTACGCCGCCTGCACGAGTGCGAACTTCTGTGTCGCCTCCTCCACCCGATGCATGTTCTTGTCCGGGTGCAGGAGCAGCGCCTGGCGCCGGTAGCCTTTCCGGATCTCGTCGGCCGAGGCGTCGCGAGTCACCTCCAGTAGCTCGTAGTAGCATGTCTTCATTTTTCTTCTGGTAATCTAATGTCGAGAGGACGTGCGTGACTCGTGAAAAACGAAAGATTTTGGAAACCCAAGCTTGGCTGTCGAGAAGTCCCAATGACGAAAAAACTTCCAAACTTCCAAACTTCCAAACTCCCAAGTATCAATAAATCTCGTTCACCACACGTTTTTTTCCACCGGCTGCAGCTCGCCAGTACGCATCTTGCACAAAGCAAATAGACAATCGACCATGTCTGCCCACTGCGTGAGATCAGCGCTACCGAGACGGGCATTCACTCTGAGCCCCACGCTCAGTGCCACATCAAACCGCACCTTCTCGTGCATTTCGTCCCTCTATGGCCCCCACAACGCCGGAAAGAGCAATGTCAATAACAGTAGCGGCGGCAGCAGCAGCAGCAGCAGCAGCAGTAACAATGACATTCTAGACCCCGACTTCGCCTTCCTCCGACCCATCGAACGCACCGACAAATGGAAGATCCCGAAACCCGAAGTCCGCCGGCCGGGCGACCACACCGACGCAGACCCTGCCAAACTGGAGAACATCCCCGAAAACTGGCGGACCAACAAGAAGCTGCCGATGTGGCAGCGCCATGCGTACGCGTTGAAGGAAAAGTTGGGCGGCTCAAAGTGGGAGCCGAGAAAAAGGTTGTCGCCCGAGGCAAGGCGGTCGTTGAGGGTGTTTAAGGCACAGGTCAGTTCAGTTTTCTAAAAAAACAGATCGTAGCCAAAACTGTGAGGTTATTTTTGCGTTCTTGCTAATAGTGGTGGGTCATTTTATGTAGCATCCGGAAATTAAGTCAAGCGAGATCGCGAGGTTTTTTGGGATATCGCAGGAAGCAGTGCGGCGGATATTGAAGAGCAATTGGCAGCCGCTCATGAAGGCGGACGAGGACGACTGGATCATGCGGTGGGAGAAGCGGAAAGAGAAGATTTTGGATAAATGGGTGGAAATCGGTAGAATTCCTCCGCGGAGAAAGTGATGTGGCGAGTGAAATGATAGCAAATTTGATATTGAATGGCATCGAGGTGGTGAGAAATGATAGTCTCTTGTAGATATGTAACTATACGTACTGTACATATGCTGACCCGCGAAGTCATGCTACATCTATACAATACATTGTACTATACGGAACACACTTGCCTCCTCAACTAACTTTGTAGCGAACAAGTCGATTATATCCATTGTTCATTCGAATTGATCCTGGCAACCGATTTATTCATAGAAAGATTTCGGGCATGCTATATCTTTAACGGATTCTTGAGCCCGCCGCGTCGCAGAGAGATCGCGAGCACGCTGAAGCATCGTAGCCAGACTATGCTGTTCTGCAAAACGGTGCCATTTCGACGAAAGGCAAATATCGTTTAACTGGCTCCATTCTTCTGGGCTACCTTCCTATTCAAGCCCTATATCCGATAATATAGTCGTTAGCCAGTGTGGTAGGTGCAGTAGTCAAAGCAACAACATACTTCAAGCCCACTTAAACATTCCTCCGTGACGCCGGTTGGCAGCTTTTTATATCGCAGATCGCTCAGCGAGTCAACAATACCATTTGCATTCTCCAGCATACTCCGTGACGATTTGTCGATATTCTCCAACTCGGCGGAAAGCTTTTCAACGGCCTCTTCCATGGTACTAATCATCTCGCTGAGACTCATATTTTGCGTCTCCTAGGTGCGTAATGGGTCAATTTTTGGAGCTCCCTTCAATCAAAAGTCCCGCACACACTCACCCGACCAGGAAGTAGTTCAGAATACACATTCTTGCCCCCATCCTCATCCTCATCCTCTGCGACACCGCCATTTGCTTGCATTTTCGCGACCTCCGCCTGGAGTGTTCGCGACGACATCGCGCATTCCAAACGTACGTTCTTTGCGACTGCACGCGCCTGACGAGCACGCGTTTCCGCAAGGTCGCGGTACAACGCTTCGACTGCAGGGTCGGATCTTTTGTCCTTGGGGAACAGGCCGACGAACTGGCGGCGCGTGATGATGTCAGAGAGTTGGGTGTTTTCTATCAGGAAGGAGAGGATTGCTTGTTCGTCCATATTTACTGACGACATCTGTGCTAAAATTAAGATAATACAAAACCGATTTCAATAAAAATGAGTAACGACTAGAAAGTAGAGAAAAGGAGAAATGTAGGAATGCGATTTACTTTCGGGACAGTTTAATGTTTACACCCAAACTGCGACTTGCGATGACGACGTGGGGGTCATGACGCGAAGTTAAAGCTTACTGTTCACCTAGTGAGGGTATTGTACCATACCATAAATCGTCATCGCTAGCAAAACAGAGATGGCCGCAGCATCGCGTTTCGAGTACGATCAGACCATAGCACTTACGTCTGCATTCTCAACCAATCTAATTCGTGTCAGAACTTCTCTTTATCAAGTGGTGTGTCTGACTATAGCATGTTCATTCGCAGTGTGTGACACAGCTCAGCGTAGGTTGCAAGCTCCGACGCCTCTCTACAGTCATCGCCATGGACAACATCCACCGCTTCGTCAACTACCTTCTCGATCCGGAGGCCCTCAACACGGATCACACAAATCCGTTATGGCTGCTTGGTACTGAGTACTCTCCCGTCCCGGATCTGCCGCCTCTGCTGGGTTCGGAAATCGCGTCGTCGCGGTCGTCGCGGTCGTCGCGGTCAACCCCGCCACACGTCCAGCAGCAGATCTCAGCTGCAAGTACTACAGCGAAAGCCAAGTTCTCGAGCTACCTAGCAAAGTCGAAAGCTGCTGCACTGCGGCGATCACCACAATCATCAGACGAATCGCAGCCCGAAACTCCAGGCACCGAGACAGTCGACACTGAAAAGCCCTCGGTGTCCTGGCCGAAGGCTTTCCTCGATAACTTAGAATCGAAGCTATGGATGACATATCGCACTGACTTTCCACTAATCCCGCGCTCGTCAAACGGACCGTTGTCACTCTCAGTCGGGTCGCTGCTCCGCGGGCAAATTAACGACCGTGCCGGATTCACGTCGGATGTAGGCTGGGGATGCATGGTGCGTTCGGGGCAGACGCTACTCTCGAATGCGCTCGCGGCGTTGCATCATTCGAGCATGGGTTCGCTAGAAGAGAAGAAGGTTATGTCGTGGTTTGCCGATGACCCGCAGGCGCCATTTTCGATTCAGAATTTTGTGTATCATGGACATGTAGCGTGTGGAAAGTATCCAGGGGAGTGGTTTGGGCCGTCGGCAGCGGCGAGGTGTATGCAGTGAGTGACCAATGCGGTACAGGAGAGATACGTCCGAATTGCTCACAAGTTTTAGGATTCTCTGCTCTGACTTTGATGCGAGTAATCTGCAGGTGTATATCGGAAGCGACGCAGGCGACGTGTACGAAGATAGTGTTATGCGCCTGTCGGGAGGTCCTGAGCACTTCAAGCCAACGCTAATATTACTCGGAATCCGACTGGGGATCGAGAAGGTCACTCCAGTTTATCACGAAGCATTAAAGGTGCGTAAACGAGATGATTCACGTTTAATAACTGTTACTCATCAATTCCCCAGTTTTGTCTCCGACTTCCGCAAGCTGTCGGTATAGCAGGTGGCAGACCTTCTTCGTCGCATTACTTCTTTGGATACCAAGATGCCAGTCTATTCTACCTAGATCCACATTTCCCGCGGAAAGCGCTTCCGTATAGAAAGGATTATGAAACATACACAGCAGAAGAGATAGCATCGGTGCATACGCGCCGCATAAGGAGCATAAAACTGCATGATATGGATCCTAGCATGCTTATTGGGTTTCTGATTCGCGATCAAGATGACTGGGAAGATTGGAAGTCTCGGATAAGAGACGTGAGTTTCTACGCTACCACGCTAATAGACCTAAAAGTTGCTGACGTTGTTTTAGTTCCAAGGTAAGAAATTCATCCACCTATCGAAATCCGAGCCGATTTTCGGACACGGCAAGCCCCTTAACGCAGACGGATATGTGGACTTAGGCACCAATCGGCGGCGGAAAGGTGCGGCTGCGAAGGACAATGCGGGAAACGATACCGATGACTACGAGCATGTGGGTGTCGAAGAGGCAGAGGATGACGACGATAATGGCGTTCAAGAGTTGGAATCTGACGATGAAGCAGCAGGAGAGGAAGAAGAAGAAGAAGAAGAAGAGGAGGAGGATGCGGATTTTGATAAATGTAGCTAGTTGCGTGTCTCCTTTTTGATTTGCATAGATACTCTCTCACGTGAGATAACGGTGGCTTGCCTTTTGCTGGAGTTCATTGGGATAGTAGTCAACCAGGGATTATTTGCGGTTGAAGGGAGCTATACGGATTGTAAATATGGTTTCTATTTAAGTGATAATTGAAAGTTTATTAGAATTATAACTAGTTTGCACCTGTCATTCGATAAAAAAAACAGTGCTGTTGTCGAATGTCGTCACTCGAAGGTGTTCATTCTCCTACAAAATACTGTGTTCTAAGTCTCAAATAAGTCTCGCTCGTAATACGCTACATGTATTATTCTGCTACGAATATTATCGGAGAATGCACATCGCAGAAACAACGTACGGTAAGCTTACTTAACGGTTGGATGCGTATATTACGTATAAAACTATCACGCTTAGTGAGAAAAGATAAAGGCGATCGCGCAATTATGTACTATAGAACAACTAAACAAGAATGAGCGATGTGCGTCAAAATGACGTAGAATATAGAACATGATATTAAAGTCAATCAATCATTGTGCCCAAAACAAACAGTAGGCCAGGAACAAGAAGACAGCCCTCATGTTATGGACATTTGAAGACGTTAATCAAAACAGCAGCCGTCCGTATAATCGTCAGTGCGTACTATTACTCTGAATATGATGGAACATGATGGAGGACTACCCCGCAAGTAGAGGCGCTGGAATATCTCAATTACATCGTAAGGATGAGGTATCATACGTTGTCTATCGTCGAGAAGTTGTCATAGACGACATTGTCTCTGATGAATATGCAGTATGAGTACTATGGACCTCGAAGGTGAGTTTGAAGTAATTTCACATATCCAGTTATTCTCCCCGGCGATTTCTCATGTACCGCAGCGGGAATGTAAAATAATTGTGTTCGAAGTTGTGGCAGTGTCAATTATATTTGAGGGCACCACTTATGTGTAAACTATTATGCCTGACTCCCCTGTGGAGAGTTAGCTAAGTCCCAGAGCTAAAACTCAACCCAAAGTTCAGACAGCACATAGTACTCCGTAAGATCCCGTAAATTTACATTGTACCTAAAAGTTTAGTACTCGCTCTATTAGACCATTCAGCCGCTAAGTTCAACGGCAGTGCTCTACGTAAGGTGTTACTTATGGATTGCAGTCAAGAGATTCTACTGATCAGTAATCAATGCGCACCAAGGCTATTCGAACTCAAAGCCAGTGGCAAAAAGAATGTTTGAACTTCCAGGGCATTCATTGACAAAAATACAAGCCCGCATCATCCCGCCAATATTAGACTCCACACTCCACACTCAAACAGTTAAAAACCCCTTACCCATGCATAACACTTTAGCCGCATGCCACGCGGCACAACAGGTCCGAGACGGACACAAAATGTAATTGAAACAAACCTACCTCGACAACACAAACCGGTATATTGAGATAGCTATAAGGTCATACAGACCTTGATACAGAACATTCTTGTGAGAGATTGGTTAAATCTTGACGACGCTGATCTCGAAATGAGAACAGTGAAGGAAACAGAAATGCTGGGCGGCGGAAAGTTCTTGAAACTTGGTAGAGGTGGTAGAGGTTGATTTTTTGGCATCGGAAGGTAGTGTAAATAATATGTAAGTCACGGTAACCACAATTGAAGCACCCTCCCAGAGCATAGCTGGTGCCACACAACATTGTGTCAGGGATCCGCCCTGACGAACTTCGATGTTAGGGGGAAATGTATCATGGGGACTGCAAGGAAATAGGTAAGTCGTGGACGCGCGATCAGGTAAAGGAGGGGAAGGTGGGATCCCGGTGCATTTGCTTGAATTCATTTATTTTGCCGGCATTTGCTTATAATATACTTGGCAGTCGAGCAAGAAGTATATATGAATATTGAGGATCCAAGTTGGTCGGCAATGTTAGAGAATTCTAAAGCCTCATCTCTTCAACGTGAGTTTCCCTTACACATGGATTTTGCAATACCGGGCCTTCAGTTCAGAAGTTCAGATTTTCTCCGGATGTGGCCTCCAATCGGGTAACACCATCGATACCTGACCATCCAATGTCATACCCTATACCTTATGACCAGGTAGAAAGCTTAGTGCAGTGAGAGCAACAGTCAATTATTGCGCTAGAAAGTCAATAATAGAGTGATAAGAAAGCACTTTATAGTGTGTCTGTGCGGTGTATCCACACGAGATTAACAGTGTCAAGAAGCACAGAATGAGGTGTTCCTGTTTAAGTCGTTCTCGCATGGAGTCGAACAAATTACTAGAAAATTTCGAAGAAAGCACACTTCAATTCCACAGGGACTGTATATGGTAAGTTAATAACGTCCCACGTCCCTTAGTCCTTTCTGTAATGCCAGTATACCCATGAGTGACTACCAAGCGAAAGATCATGACTTCAGATATCGCCAAAATAATCTCGACCTCTCTTCCCAGAACGTGTGGAAGTTCACATGTTCGTTAACATCAAAGTCATTTTGTAGTTGAGGCGGGTAAAGACGGACACGTGCAGGGGCGATCCGTTCAATTTGTTACAACTAACAGGTTACCCGGCAGTACCGTGTGATCCACTCGAGATTCAACCTCCATCTCCAAGATCTGCCTGCAAATTGGCGAAACTGAGTCCATGGGAAGCAATGAGTGTGTTTGACTTTTTATAAAACGAATTCGCAAATTTTTTAATTGTTTAATTGGTGACTTGGCGGGGGGTATTTTTTGGAACCAGATGATTGGTCGTTAGTGTCTCTTTCTTGGCACTTATTCGTTACCATCAGTTTTCCCTTCGAGTGTGCATTCATTATTTTTTCATATCTATTCATTACTACTAGCCTCAACTTATTTACGGTATGAAGTTCGCAAAGGTATTCCAACAACTGCTCGAAGAGGAGGACATCCCCCGAGAATGGGTCGGCGCCGCCATACAGTACAAGGCGCTCAAGAAGTGTATCAACAAGGTCGTCGACGAGCTCACTGGGCTGGGCCTCGAGAGAGAAACGCTGCAGCTACTGCTTGCGTACGAGAAGGCGCAGAGGGAACATCAGATTGCCCCTGGGAAGGGGAGGCCGAAGCTTATATATTCGTTTGAGGGTAGGTTAACCACTTGCAAGAAAAGCAATTACTTCTGCTAACGACTTGTCGTAGGAACGTTGAGGGAGTTCGTACCGAAGATCACCATAAATCTTGATGCGGTGAACGGAATGCCACTGTCGGCGGAGATAGCTTCGGAAACGCGGGCGAAGTTGGAACGACTTATTGCGAAATCTAAACAGTTGGAGAGAGATGGCGGAGAGGCGGACCAGGTTAACTACTTGGCGAGCATGACTGAGACGGCTGCGAGCTCGTTGACAGATGACAACGAGTCAGAGATATATATCTCTGACCGGGAGGATGTTGAAGGGGATGGGTGTTTGGGGAGTTCCTTCGAGGTTATGGGACCGGAGCTTCGTGGAGAGGAGATTGCAAAGGATGGGATTATGGAGCAGAAACAACGGCGGAGTTATGATTTACGAAATATTTTCAGTCCGTATGGGGGCTTAATGCAAGATCCGGGACGTTCGTTCCCGCTGTCGCCGGAAAGCGTGAGCAGTAACGGGTCCACACGGACCATCGAAATCCACCTCCATTCCGACTCGGAGTTCTTCCACATGCTCTGCTCCGAGCTCGCGGCACTCGACTCGCTTCAGGAAGAGCAGCACAAGGTCTTGACCACCCAAATCTCCGACCTGGCGCGCCGCCTCCCGCATGTCACTTCCCCGCTGCAGAAGAAGAATGATCTCTATGTCTGGCGCGAGATCTTCCGGCTATACATTGACGCTGGCGTGTTCTTCTCCAGCATCGAACAAGACCACGGCGAGCGCAGTGTTGAAAAGGCGAAGGAACAGCTTGTGTGGTTTACCACCAAAATCGACGAGATGAACTTGCTGAAGCGCTTTAAGCTGAAGGAAAGCAAGGGGATTTTTGAGGCGTTTTGGAAGCTCAACATGTCCCTGGCGCAATCACTGCAGTTTCAGACGCTAAACCAGACGGCCATGACGAAAATTCTCAAGAAGTTCGATAAGCAGACGGCTTTGACGTGAGTAGTCATGTTAAGGGTGTGGCAAAGGACTGATGCTAACAAGGCAGTGTAGCTCGCGGGAGGTGTTTCCAGAGTTTTATTTCAGCAGTCCCAGCGGTATTAGCACGTCGATCTCGAAATCGATATGCTTCGCGATGGCAGATAATCTTTTATCAGTCATCCCGCAGCTCGACGACTACGTGTGTCCCGTATGTTTTCTCATCGCCTTCAAACCCGTCCGCCTCGATTGTGGCCACGTCTTCTGCATCCGCTGTCTGGTCAAGCTCCAGCGCCAAAATAAGGACGGTTGTCCCATATGCAGGCAAAATGTGCTCCTCACGGCCGACGGGGGAAATATCGACACCGCACTGCATAATCAAATGATGCTGTATTTCCCAAAGGAGACCAAGGCGAAGCAGACGGCGAATGAGAGGGAGGTCGTGCTGGAACAGTTGAATATAATGAATGAGAACCAATGCATCATACAATAATGCATTGCTTCTCCAATGATGGAAGAAGGAGGTGGGAAATGATGGAGAGAGGAGAAGGGGGTTGGGGGCGTGGGAGTGCAAAATTTGGACATTCTGACTTGTATTTTTGGTGTTTTGTTCCGGGTGGTAGAGAGAAAGGGCAAGAATACAAGGTAGTGTTATTTTCGGTACTCAGGGTATATATATATAGTTTAGGGTAATGTCTAATATATACAATCGTAATAGAGAATGAGGATCCTTTCGATGTGTAGAATTTGTAGAAGGAATGCAAAGTAGAGCGGGGTTTAGGGTTGGGAGCGAACTGGCTATTGGTACTTGCGCCAGGACCCTACACCCTAAGCTACCCAACCTCCATCGCTTCAGCAGATCAGTTTCTCCATCAAGTTACCAAGCACACACTTGATCAGCCAGCACCACTCTGTCGACCCAGACGTAGCACATACGTATACCCCAAGGTCCAATGGTAACAGCAACAAGTCCCGATGCGAGTGGAAACGAGTCCTCAGACCTGTCGGAGCTGGATGAGATATTAGCTAGCGATGGCGAGGTCAACAATTCTGAGAGAGCGGGGAATGTCGTTGGCGAGGAGGAGGAGGAAGAAGAAGAAGAGGGGGAGTCGGTAGCGGGCGGGGAAGAAGAAGAAGAAAGGGGGAGGAGTGAGGACTTGGGGAGTGGCTCTGAAGAAGAAGAAGATGATGATGATGATGAGGAGGACGAGGAAGAGGAGGAGGATGATGATGATGAGGAAGAGGAGGAGGAGGAGGACGATGAGCATGAGGAGGATGATGAAGAGAGTGAAGGGGAAGAGGGGGAGGACGTTCAGATTGGGGATGGGGAATATGAGGAGAAGACTAGATTGAAGAAGGTAGGAAAGGGTGTGGATGAAAAGAGTGAGGATGACGAAGCGGAAGATGAGGAAGAAGAGGAAGAGGAGGAGGAGGAGGAGCTGGAAGAGGACGAAGAGGACGAAGTTCTTGCAACGTCTGATGTCGAGCCAGAGGAGTCGGATGAGGAAAGAGATGAAGTGGCAGTTGAAGAGGAGGAAGAGGAAATCGATCTTGACGAACCAGACAAAGTCAGTGACAAGGATGACGACGAGGACTACGAAATTTACAACAGCAATTCGAAGCGGCGGCCAATGAAAGAAGTCGCTAATAGCACTTCCAAGAAAGCCAAAACTGCATCGGCCACGAAGAGAACTGCAAAGCCGCGGAGTACTGTTGTGACTTCGGATATTGAAGAGAGCGAGATGAGCCTGGCAAGGGATAGCGATGTCATCGAGGAAGACGTGGAAAATGATGAGAGCTCAGACTACATGGCTATTGATTACTCGAGACTGACGGAGCGGCAACGGGCGAGGCTGCTAGACGATGCGGCGGTGGATCTGCTAGAGCTGCCGGAAGGTAAGATTGACTGGAGTTCTCAAATGGCACGCAAGTTGCTAAAGTGGTTATACAGATAATTCAAGGAAGAAAGTGTTTACCGAAGATGAAATCCAACTTCGAAGAACAGAAACAGCAAGAAGGCGAAAGAATCTGAGCGAGAAGCGGCGAGAAGAAGAGAAGGTATGACGAATATTGTTCGTTCACATTTCTTTTGAGAACCATTGACTGACGCACGATGTAGATGGACACAATAAATAAGCTTTTGAAAAAGCAGGCGCCCAAAAGGAAGGGGAAGATCAAAAGCATCGTCGGAAGTCCAGGAACTCCGGCCGTGGAGGAGGAAGTTGTGCCGATGGGTCTTATTCGGCCAGATCGGTATCCGACAAAGAACATGTACCGCTGGGTGTCTACATCAAATGGAATTGTCTTGGGTATTCCTGAAAGTCTAGTATGATACGTTAGAGACGAATGGATGCATGTGTATAATAAAAATAGGCAGTTGAGCCAAATTTTCAATTCAGATTCTCAAGGGGAACCAAGATTAAAGCTCTTTGGGTTTGGGCTCTAGAGGGCTTTCCCACATAAGCGTGAAAATAGTCTGTCACTACGGCCCTATCCGTGCTCTTCGTGTGTGTACGATTACTAGCGCGATATCACGGAATAAAGACGTTATGTTGAAAATCTTAAATTTTTTGTGGGAGGGGCCTATTTCTGTTCCTGGCCAGAATCGCATCTCCGGATAGATTAGCCATTGCCTCTTTTGCAACGTCTGATCTACTTCCAACTTCAATCTGTCGTTCATTGTGTTAACGCCATTTTTATCTCGAGTGCCGACTGCGGTCCGCACATTCTGCATTCGGCCTGCCATGACAGCCCCTTTCCGCTTCCCGTCGCCGTCCTCCAAGATCGCCGCGCAGACGAAGGACGTGTGGACAATTGTGAACGAAGCCGCTGCCGAAGCACAGGCTTCACTCTCCTTCCCAGTCTTGAACCTCGGTCAAGGCTTCTTCTCGTACAATCCGCCCGATTTTGCGATCAAAGCCGCCCAGGACGCGCTCAACGACGTGTCATGCAACCAGTACTCCCACACCAAAGGGCGACCCTCACTGCGGCAGGCGCTCGCGGCCGCGTACGAGCCCTCATTTGGGCGGAAAATCAATTGGGAGACGGAGGTCGTCGTGACCAGCGGCGCGAACGAGGGCATGTTCTCCGCCTTCACCGCGTTCCTCGACGAAGGCGACGAGGTCATTGTGTTTGAGCCATTCTTTGACCAGTATATATCCAACATTGAGCTTCCCGGCGGAAAGGTTGTCTACGTCCCTCTTATCCCTCCGGCAGACAATGACAGGCGCACGGTATCGTCGTCTGAATGGACGGTCAACTTTGACGACTTGGAGTCCAAGATCTCGCCTCGGACAAAGATGATCGTCATTAATTCGCCGCATAACCCGGTCGGCAAGGTCTTTTCGAAGAACGAGCTCCAGCGTATTGGTCAGCTTGCTGTCGAGAACAACATAATTGTGCTCTCTGACGAAGTGGTAAGTCAATTACTTCTATGTCATAAACTTCAATTGAGTAATAATCCACTTGAAGTACGACCGGCTGTACTACTCTCCGTTCACGCGAACTGCGACGCTCTCGCCGGAGCTAGCCAGGCTCACTCTCACGGTTGGGTCGGCTGGAAAGACATTCAGTGCTACGGGTTGGCGTGTCGGCTGGCTGATTGGCGACGCGGAGCTCATTAAATACGTGTCTGCCGCCCACACGAGGGTACGTGCTTATTGCGTATCCGTAAAATGTTTTCCAGCTAAGTGAAATGACAGATATGCTTCGCAGTCAATAGTCCCCTCCAGGAAGGCAGCGCCGTGGCGCTCCGTGAAGCGCTCAAGCCGACAAACACCTTCTTCGACGACCACGTTGAGGCGTACAAGCGGAAAATGAAGCTGTTCAACCGGATCTGGGACGAGCTCGGGCTGACCTATACGGACCCCGAGGGCGGATACTTCGTCTTGGTGAACTTTTCAAAGGTCAAGATCCCGGAGGATTATAAATTCCCTGACGCGGTGACTGTGGGACGTGCGAAGGATTTCCAGATGGCGTATTGGTTGATTAAGGAGCTCGGTGAGCATATTCAATTGTTCTATAGTTGACTGTGCAAAGTTTATTTTCTGACGCATATTTGTTAAGGCATCGTCACGATCCCACCCACTGAATTCTATCTTCCCGAGCATGCCCATCTTGCTGAGAAGTATCTCCGTTTCGCTGTTTGCAAGACTGACGATTATCTCGAGCTGGCCGTGGAGCGACTGCGGCTATTGAAGCCCTATATTTTGCAGTAGGATTGAAAGCTTGGAATTGCTCGTACTATGGTAAATAGAATTAAAGAAATGCTACGAGTAGTTGCAGATAACCATTGTATCAATACAAAAGTATGCTGTAACGGTCAGGGGCCCCGGCGTAAGAACCCTAGCGATACATAGGACAACCTGCTTGTGTACCTGGCAAATTTGTTTATCATTACACCTCCGAACTGTTGATAAAGTACATACATATAATACTGCACTGTCAAGATAAAGCACGAACACCAAAAACAAAAAAATTTGGGAGAGGAGTAGTAAATCTGCGTAATATGAACGAAAAGAAGCAGGTTGATTCATAATGCAATTCAATATCTTCCAAGCTGTTCCTTCCAGTAGTTCTTAGCGAAGGCATAGCGTATTGTCCATTAAATTCATTAAATGCCTTCTCTAATTCGAATCTAGCCCAAACATACGTGAAAATGCATCTGACTCCTACTTCGATCTTATACTCGCTTTCGGACGCCGGGAAGACCGCGATCCGCCGCCGTTGTTTCCTGAATCCTTCTCGGCTTCTTCACTTCCTTTCCATTGCCGCCAGCCCTCGAAGTCGATAAGCGCCTGCATGCAGCCCCACTGGAAGACAGATTAGTACATATTCACTTGCAAACACCACATATTCGATTCGATTTACCTCCGTAATTTTCCTCTCCAGCCACACCAAACTCACAGGCTTAGTCAAGAAATCGTTGCATCCAGCCGCCAACGCCTCCCTTCTGTCGCTATCAAGCGAACTAGCCGTCAACGCAACGATGATTACCGGGCTCTTAAACTCGTGCGGTGGGAGCACGTCTTCCTCTTTGATACTATCAGCGTCTTCATCGACAAACACGCCGATCCGGTTCCGCCGCTCGAGTCGCCGGATTTCCTTAGTGGCTTCGATGCCGGACAAGACGGGCAACTGGATGTCCATGAGGACAAGATGGTACCCTCCCTCACGCCACTTCTCGATCGCCTCTTTCCCGTTCTTGGCGACATTGGACCGGATGCGGCGCTTGCGCATAAACGCCTCGAGAATCTTCTGATTGATGATGTTGTCTTCTACGATAAGTACCTTGATTGGTGGCACGACGCCGTCGAGGAGAGTGGACGACCCGGGCATAGCGGCAAGAGATTTATCTTTTAAACGGGAGGTGGATTTGTCTTTTGTATTGGAGGCGCTGGAGGCAGATGACAAAGAGACTTTGTCGTCGGAGATGGCGACGTCCTCAGCGGATCCAGAGTCTTGCTGGGACACGCCATTGACAACGGGCGGAGCACCCCCCTCACCGTCACTCTTGTCCGTCGCCGCCCCATCTTCATCAAATCGCGTCAAGTTTTGCAGAGGCGATTTGACATGTCCGACTTGCAACTGTGGTTGGGAGCTTCCATTTGGTGTGCTCCCTCCCGAATGCGAATGCAAGTGTGCATGCGGAAGCGGTGACGCCCCGCGATGCGGCGACTGTGTCTTCCCACCACGCACGGCATCCTCCTCAACGACGTGTTGCGAATGTGTGTGCCCGTCGATATGTTGTTGCAGAGGCTGCGGCTGCAGCCGCGGCGTGCCGGATTGCGATGGAGGCTGGACTTGGATTGACGGCGGCTGCTGCAGCTGCTGCAGGGACTGTGGGGAGATGGGGTGAACGCCGGCGGAGGAAGTTGTGACCGAAGGGACGGGAGTAGTGCTTCCCGACCGCGACGTAGGACTTCCGACTTGTTTCCGGGAATGAGCGTGCGATGGACGGAGGTGACTGTGGCTGTGGGGCGTGTAGTCCACGCTTGAGGCGCGCACATGGGCGAACTCATCGTCGAGTGTACGGCCGCAGGCGTGTGTATGGTAGATGGCACCTTCAGGGAGGGATTGCGTCGATTGAGAGTGTGGCGGAAGGGGTGTGTGGAGGACACTGACGTCCGGCTCGTCTTCGGAGGAGTAGCCATCTTGATGGTGAGGGCCTGGACGTCGAGAGCGAAGCCGGTCTTCCTGGACTTCAACAAGGAGAGCGTCCTGCAAACCCATCCCGCCGGGGAATACTTTGTCGAGGATATGAAAAACGACCTCGTCAGGCTGTAGTATTCGATCCTCGTCATCGAAGCTCGCGGAAGCGGCTGTAGAAACCTGGGGCTCTGGTACGACAGTTTCCCTCCGCACATCTCCCCTCCGCCGCCGTCGCCCGTGCGGCGAATGCGGAGTCGCTGCATGCGTAACGCCGTTGCTGCTACTTTTGCTGCCACTGTGAACCGGTATGCGGATCATCAGGTCCGGCGCGTCGTGTGTCCGCCCGAGCGAGGTCGAGTACTTGAGGATGAGTGCTGATTTCAGGTCATCAACGATGTCAGTCGCCGCGACAAGTACCGTGGTCGCCGCGCCGTGCGGCCGGCGGACCCATATTCGCCGGCGGTCCATGTATCGTGCGGTGAATTGGAGTGGAGGCTGGATGGCGTTCGGATGAGTTGGTGGTGACAAAAGTGGTGTGGGCTAAATCATGCAGGCGGACTGCGATGGTGCTGCTGGTGTTGGCATAGGATTATGCGGCGATTGAGATGGTGGTGTGCTGTGTGAACAATTTGAATTCTCTTAAAGAAACACTTGTTTCATATAATAAGAGCCTGAACCGGTAATATTATCCGCAAATTGGTTGAGGTGGATCTAGTGAGAGAGCAGTTGGATTCGGCGATCAGCGCTAATAGTTGAGGGCACTGCACGATGCTAGTACACCACACCGTTGTAGTAAGTTCGAACTCGGAGCACAGGGTGAAAAGTATGTGATAGCCAGGACGTGCTTGTCACAGGACTTGAGCCGCGCTCATCGGTCGCAAATATTAAAATCGCCTCTATTGTTTAGATTTAAGTGGAGGCATATTATATCTTGCACTATTCTGTGAAAGTCGAGTATGGAGATCTCTGATACCGCCCCCTCTCCAACACCTGCATCTCGTCGATTTGGCGGTCGTCGTGCCAAAACCGGAGATTCATTTGCAACTGGAGCTGTCGGTATGACTTCTTTCGGATACTCCTATGCTTCCAGCTAACAGCTGTTTTTTCATTGATCTAGTACCCCGTACCTCTCGGGTCCCGAAGGTTCCGCTCATAAACCAGATCCCTAAGGACATCCTCGAGGACCCCGACCTCAACGCTGCTATCGCCCTCCTCCCTTCAAACTACGACTTTGAGATCCACAAATGCGTTTGGAATATTCGCCGCCACGGCTACAAGCGCGTCGCTCTCCAAATGCCCGAAGGTCTCCTTATCTTTTCCTGCGTCATATCCGACATCCTCGAGCGCTTTTGCGAGGCAGAGATTGTGATCATGGGTGATGTCACGTACGGAGCGTGCTGTATTGACGACTATACAGCCAAGGCATTGGGGTGCGACTTATTGATTCATTATGCGCACTCGTGCCTGGTGTCTGTCGATGTCACGCAGATGAGGGTGTTGTATGTATTTGTGGCGATTACAGTCAACGAGGAACATTTAGTGGCGTCGCTGAAGGAGAACTTCGAAAGGGGAACAAGGATAACGCTGGTGGGGACTATTCAATTTAACGGAGTGCTGCACGCCGCGAGGCAGTCTGTCGAAGAGGACCCGGAAGCAGGTATAGTGGTTGAAGTGCCCCAAATTTCTCCGCTGTCGAGGGGAGAGATATTAGGATGTACAGCGCCAAAGGTGGATGCGCGGACAAATGGGATTGTGTACGTGGGAGATGGACGATTTCATCTTGAGGCAGCGATGATTCAGAATCCGGGCATACAGGCCTTTAGATATGATCCCTATTCGCGGAAGTTTACGCACGAAGAGTACGAACATGGCGAGATGTTGAGGATAAGGCAAGATGCTGTTGAGACGGCAAAGCGGGCGAGAAGAGTGGCAATAGTCTTAGGTACTCTAGGGAGGCAAGGCAACTATGCAACTTTTGACAAGATAAGAGAGTATCTTGCCGACAAGAATATCGAGTATACTCTGATCCTGCTCTCCGAGATCCTTCCTCAAAAGCTGGCAGAATTCGAGCACATCGACGCATTCGTACAGGTTGCCTGTCCACGACTGTCGATTGATTGGGGATATGCCTTCGCAAAACCACTACTGACACCTTACGAAGCTTGCATCGCGTTCGGAGAAATGGATATGTGGAATGAACTTGAGGACGTAGTGGAAGGTCGAGGAGACGGGTATCGCATGGATTATTACGGGAAGGAAGGACTCGGTAGAACGGTTTCAAAGAAATAAGCATTTGGTAGTGCTGATATTTGTATTATACGTCTCTGGGTTTGATTCATTCAGTCTATAAATGTACATACATATTTCAGAATTTTCCAGTGGAATACTTGAAAGTTTGACTTTGCACCAGATTGAATTCGCAACTTTCGGGTTAGGGTTATAGCGAATTGGCCAAATTCTTGCTACTTGATACGTTCGAGAGCGAACGGATGCCGAGAACAATATCAGAGAAACGATTATTCTTTCTCATCAATTAAATGGATTCCTATCTCAAATCTGTGGACACTAAGTCGTAACGACGCTACCATTATGTTGGATGCGTTGCCTAACGAAGTGATTAGTCACCTCCTCGTACATCTCGGCGACAAGGACTTGTGCCAGCTCTCAGCTACGAGTAAGAAATTGCTCGCATCTGTGCGACATCCATCAACATGGCGACCGCGATGTGTACGATGGAAGAACTGGTCTACTATTCGGCTGTTGGAACAAAGCCACGGGCTGCAACCACTGGGTGGAGAACGTGAGGACAACAAAACGGATTGGTATTCACTTTACATCCGGAGATGCATGATCGATCAAAGAATCAGGACTGCGGTGATTGGTTACGGAAATAATGTAAAGGAAGGATACAAGGTGTACGATGAGATGGCTCATGCGATTGTGACTTATGGAGTTGAGGCCTTGGATGTGCTGGAGGAGATCAGAGCGGAAGCGGAGGAAGATCGAGACCTTTCACTGCTCGGAAGCGATTTCTTTGCTGATCAGTTGATTGGCATGATTCGCCGAAGAGCGGGCATGAATATCTGGATGGACGTTATGCGTCGACGATTGAAAGAGGATAATTGTGGCTTCGATCTGGTTCATTCGTCGTTTGCGTTCTTCTCTGGAAGCGGAGCAAGCCAGCTGGTGCTTTTCCTGGATAGAGCGTCCGAGACTATCAGGAAAAAAATTGAGCTGACGAGTGTTACCGACGAAAAAGTGATTGCAAATGCCATCCTCGATTATATGGTCGACAAGAAAGTCACTGCAAAAAATTCAGGTAACGCACTTTTTTTCCCAGTAATACATGAAATTTACTAACATCATTCGTTTCAAACAGCAGAAGGGATGGCTACTCTGCTATGCAGCGCTTACGATTTCGTATGCGACGGAACTGATCGCCACTATTGGTGTCCCTCTGGCATATTCTCTGGAATCGCGCACAGACTAGGGTTCCTCTCAGTTCCGATCGGCACTGCCTTCTATCCATGCGTCGTTATGCAGCGTCCTGGTAGCAGTCGTCAGCTTTTCATATCAGTGGTAAACCAAGGCGAAGCGTACGAGCCGGATGTCGCAATCGCCCTGTTGCAGAAAGGTATATCAGACTTCAACCGTGATCTGATGAAGTTCAAAACCTTTCGAGATATTTTTTGCGATATGATACGTACGGCAGTACGAAGTGACAGGCAGCATGGGGCAAAGAAATTTCTGGCGGCACCGTACGTGATTTCCGCCGCCGTCTATATATTCAGTTCTCATGACATCATGGATGATCAAGAAGTCGCGGATGTCATGACCGTCCTTAGGAGAGCCGGGACGCGACTCGAGCTAGAGTACTTCACAGATGACACATTTCTGGGTGAAATTTATGGAACTAAGTGCCCGAAGGTCCTGACGAATTATAAGAGGCTACTGAGAGAAATCTGCTCCGAGGTAAATTTGGAGATCGAGAAGGAAGAGATGGGCGAGGATGTCCAAGCTGAAGATCCACGCGAGATTCAAAGATCTCGCAAATATAAGGTTGGTGAAATAGTGACGTACAACAGGCATGTTACCTTTAGAGGAATAGTTTCTCGGAAAGTGTAGCTTTACTAATAGAAGTAGATACTCCTGTTTCGCAGTTGTCGCGTCTTTCAGACCATATAGAGAGCTTGTAGCGCAGAACCGTAATGGTGCACATGCCTCGGGGGTAAGGGATATTAAATGAGTACGCTTTATAGTATGACATACTAACATCCCATGCACAGCCATTTTATACAATAATTGTAGAAAACGGCGAGCGATTCTGTGTCTCCCAGAACAGTCTAGAGAAACTTACCGTGCGGACTCCAAAGATAGACATGGCCAGACTAATGGTGAAAGAAGATCGTGCACGGGTAGAAATTGGCCGATACTTTGCATGTTTTGATGTCACAACGGATTTGTTCGTGCCTGAGCGTGAAAACATCACATCTAAAGCAGTCACTCTCACTCTTACACGATGAGACGATGAGAGCTACACGGCATAGGTTGGGTCGTGCCAAGAGGATTTCTACTAATTTACGGGCAGCGCATTTTAAGTTGGATGTATGGTCATGACCTGGGACGTTGCCGGCCAAGCTCATCGAATCGATGATAGAATTGTTTCGTGACGTCATCCACAGATCACTAGTGATCTTTCGAGTCATTTCCTTAGATATGCGAATATTGTAAGTTTGGCACGGATTGTATTCATGGCAATTATAGAGCTGTGACACGCGGTGTATGGTGCAGATTTGTGCGGCAAACTTGAATAGGTCGTATCATTCACATTTGGTCTTTCTATGAAATAAATATCTTGTTTCAGATAACACAGTATGCACAAATTGCTTGATCAAATTTAGCTGTAACCTATAATGCCCATCTTCACTCCAAATAAAACGATACGTTCCATAACCTTGGAAACCTAATAATAACGCTTGAATCGAACGAAGCCAAACCGTATAACTTGACAGGCTTTCATTTCAGCGTATTAGGCGGAGTATTGGTGTTCAGATTATAACGAGCTCTTCTTCGACTGGAAGGGTGTGCGACAAGCAGTCATGTGCAATACTTCTGGACCTATTGTCTGTATTACGGCTCGATGAGCTGTAAGTGAATACGCGGAAACAAATACGTTGTGGAGGTGACGTCATATTGGACAATGGAGCTGCGTCTAGGTTGGGGTCAGCGAAGAAAATCGACTTCACGTGACCCATGGTAAACAAAACAATTTATACTTGACCCATCGCTAACCAGTCTGTGGATCTGCCGTACATATTGCCTTTCCTCTCTTTGCTTCATTTTCTGCTCGTTATATATTGCTTTGCGACTATGAATTTTTTGAAGCGCGTACTTGGGAGCTCTCCGAGGCAGGAGCTCATGAGCATTCCTAGTGGACGATTGTACCTTTCGAGATCTCAGAATTCTGTGAAAGGATATTCCGAATGCATGTAAGTTGTTTACCAACGGATCTTGTCTGATGTATTACCATAGAAGTACGCAATTTATTAAAGCTTTGCTCAGATTCAAGGATGCAGTCGCAGTGATACGGCGTACGACAACAGATTTCCACTATCAACTTGTTGTGCAGCGCGCGTACGAGGAGGGTGAAGAGCAGTTGGAGGACGAAGATGAGGAAGATACTTTCGACGAGTATACCTTTTTGATCGATGAGGCGCTGCATTTCAGAGTTTCTACGACTTCGGATGAGCAGACGCTCTTCGCTTGGAAAGATCTGTCAGGGGTAGTGTTGTTTGAGTTTGCATTTGAGTTGATTCCATCGATTTGAGTACTGATTGAGCATAGGACCCTGGCGATGTGTTTGAGTTCGTCTGTGATGAGATGACAGATCAGTCTCTGATTCGCGATTTCTTTCAAGTTGCCATACAGTGCCAGTACGAACGGAAATACAGCAAGTCTTCGAAGCTGGCGACGAATGACGACCTCGCCGAGTTTATCTACATGTTAGTTGCTGATATATGCGAATGTCCATATGGTAATTTATTACTAATCATTTCCAGTGAACCAACACAGTCTCCGCCATCGCCTGAATCCCCAGCGTCGCCTTCACATGTCGTAGCCGCTACGCCAGAGAAGAAAAAGACAGTTCAGAATGTGCCTGTCACACCTGGTGCAGTCTCGCATACCTTGCCGGCAGAGTATAAAGTCAAAAACGTCATCGGATTCGACGATGCGGAGCTTCACATCTTTGATGCGTCTTCCGGTTTGTTCTTGTTGCAGGACGAATCCGTCACAGCGACTGTTAATGACCTGGGAAGCTGGAAATGTAGGTTGACACTCGGCTCGATTCAGCTGTGTTTGTATCTGCTAAATTACAATTTCATTTAGACTGGTTCGATATCTCAAGCTCCAACAAGACATGGTTAGGATTTCTTATTGTCCCCGAAATCAATCCCGTTTTCAACTACGAGCATCTTTCCTTCATTTTCAATTACTATTCCGATGATGGCGCAGCCTCTTCATGGTTGCTGCACTTCAAAAATGCAGATACACTCGAACATTTCCAGGAGATCCTGATGCGCGCACTTTGGGAGTCGCTGAACCAACAAAGTTGGGCCAAATCAAATGATGAAGAGAAGGATTATGTACTTCAGGCGTTCAATGATTTGTCGCTTGAGGATGCGCCAGAGGAAGAAGACGAAGATGAGTTTGAAGATGCGGACGAGCAGGTTCCACAAGCACCAGAGATTTACGATGAGGATGAGGAATATGAAGATGAGCTTGGGAACAAGCAGTTCAAGGGTGAGGGAAAGAACAGTCAACTGGCGGTCGGTTACAAGCATGACAGGTCTTTTGTTGTCCGAGGTAACAAGTTGGGTGTCTTTAAGCATACTCCATCGCATAATCTAGAGTTTGCTACCACGATTGAGAACCTACAGACTCCCGATGGAAAGAAATTCTCGCCGTCGAAAGTCATGCTTCACGCCGAAGATTCCACTATGATATTGCAGGCCCCCAACAACAAGAACAGCCTCTACAGCATGGACCTTGAATATGGAAAGATCGTGGACGAATGGAAGATTCATGAAGACATCCCCATTACATCTTTCACGCCGTCCAAGAAATTTTCTCAGATGACTTCTGAGCCCACCTTCGTTGGTATTTCTGATAACAGTCTCTTCCGGGTCGACCCGAGATTGGCTGGTAGCAAACTTGTTGACTCTGAACGTCAGTCATATGCCACGAAGAGTGCATTTTCCGCCGTCGCAACGACAGACATGGGCCACCTTGCCGTCGCGTCTGCGAAGGGTGACATCAGGTTGTACGATCGTCTGGGTATCCGAGCTAAGACTCAGATTCCTGCGCTTGGGGAAGAAATTATTGGACTAGATGTCTCTGCAGACGGGCACTGGATACTGGCGACGTGCAAAACTTATCTACTGCTAATTGATGCGACAATCAAGGATGGCAAATACGCCGGCAAGCTCGGTTTTGAGAGAGCATTCGGCAAGGATAGCAAGCCTCGGCCGAAGTGCCTACAACTCAGCCCTGAGCATGTTGCACAGATGCAATCTGAGACAAAGCAACCGCTTGCGTTCACTCTGGGTCACTTCAATACTGGTGTCAACTCCAAGGAGACCACCATCGTTTCTAGTTCGGGACCGTACGTCATTACATGGAACCTTAAACAAATTCTTAAGGGCGAGAAAAATTCGTACACCATCAAGAGATATAGCGATCGAGTAAGTGCTTATTCCTTTCTCCGTGTCCTCCCCCCTCCCCTCAAACTTTGGAACTTGACAACTAATTCTCATTGTTAGGTCACCGCCGATAACTTTAAGTTTGGAAGTGATAAGAATGTCATTGTCGCGTTGCCAGATGATGTCGGTATGGTCAGCAAGAAGAGTTTCAAGAAGCCAACTAGGCAATCGATCGCCACGCCGGTCAAGATGTATAGAGGGTGAGGATGTGCGTAGATAACAAGGAGCAGATTGGAGCGGTACAGTAAATAATAGTGCCTTATCCGCTTTACATTTTATTCCTAATAATGTAACATGTAACACGTTCTAGTAATTACGTTTGTCTTGTATTGTACCATGTATATTAAGAATCTTCGAGGCATGTTTAATGTCGTAATAGTAACTGAAATACAATCTCGAATGCAAACCATAAACATTTAAGCGTATACGAACTGTGAGACGTACATTGTCGCCTATCTTGCCGCTTGATGTGCGATGGAAATACGGACTAAAGAACTGGCACCGAAACTGAAAACGATTGATATTGCCGAAAATAGTCGAGTACTCTTCTCCATTTCAGTCACCATGATTTGGCGGTCCACCATGAAAAGCCCTTCGCTCTATTAGACAGGACAAATGTTCGGCCTAGCTACGCACTGTATGCATAGGGTGTCATACCGGGTTAGTAGTACAGTACATTCAGAAAATGCGAGCCGTCCCTCATCATTCCTGAACCGGAGTCCACTTTATGCCATAAACGACGTCTTTACTCACGTTTACGCAAGTACACGTCAAAACGGAATGGCGCATGCGCCACTCATTTTTACCGAGCTGCGGCGCTGCTGCGCTATAAAACTACGGAACGCGCGGAATCTTACGGTACAAACCCCGCTATTCGTAATGTAAGCCGCGCAATCCGGCGTATGCCGTCACTGACAGCTGCGTGAAGCTAGGACGTCCTCTTTGTCTTGAACGCCAGAGAGAGTAATATTTACTCTTCTGGATCTCTGCCTGGTGACAGGAGAGTGTCGGTGTAATTTGGTTAGCAGTCGCGAGTCAGAGGTACCGCTCAACCTGATCTACTCAAAGATACGATAGTGACGAATCGGAAACGCCATGTCAATACGCGGCGTGAAGAAGGCGGTTGTTCGAGCGCCGCATATTCTTATAGGGAACAAGTCGCCAGAGAATCTTACAGTTATTGAATGGACAAAGGCCATTAATGAGGCAGAAAGCGGAATTAACGAGGTATGCGCTACCCCTGACTGGAAACCTGACCTTGGTGCTGAATTGGTGATGTACAGATCATAACGGGAGCGAAGTCGTTCAGGGACGCATGGATATCAGTATTATCATCTCAAGTTGCAATCGCGAATTACATCAACAAGTTGTATCAACCGATAAGAGAAGACAATGAGTATAGAGCGGTTAGGGAGACGCCGAAGAGTAGCTTGGATGCAGTGGCCCAATATAGCGACGTGTTAACGGAGATACAAAATGCTGTCTCGCCGCTATTAGATACAATTGATCTGTCGGTCGTACAGAAATGTAACATTATGAAGGTAGATGGGTGACTAACGACACTGTTGAAGAGTGGATATTAATGGTTTTTTGCAGGGATATATTGACTCGGTCAAGAAAGCGCTCAAAAAGCGTGAACACAAGAAAATTGACTATGACCGCCATACCAACGCACTAGAAAAGCTGCAACGGAAGTCGAAGGTCAGCGAGAAAGACGAGAGCCAAATAGAGAAGACCAAGCAAGAGTTAGAAAAGGCGACGGCGGTGAGTGGTCTTGTGCGCGTTGGTATTGCGAACCGCAACTGATTTCGAACAGGACTACCGAGTACATGACGAGAATGTGAAGGAACTTCTCCCAAAGATCTTGATTCAACTATCAGAGTTTATCGCACCTCTATCTGCCATCCTTTTTGTCACACAACTCAACGTTCTGAGGATTACAATGGACTTCATGTATCCGTACGCGCAACGGCAAGGTCTTGCCGTTGCCCAGCAATCCATTGAAGCCGAATGGAGCACTCAGTTCCTCCCCATCCAGCATCAATGCGAGGAAGGTATCGTCATTATCCGCCATGGCAAGGCTGTCAAGAAGCCGATGACGCTCCCACAGAGTACTCCCATTGACAAAAAACTAAAGCGCGTGTTTACAACAAAGAAAAAGTCGTCGAAACGGCCACCTGGGACAACGAAAGATGGTGTATACCGTTCATTCACTGATCTAGGACTCAGTAGGAGCAATAGTATGCAGTCGAGCTTGGCTGGGACGACTTCGGGGTCACAATATGGATCGGACGATGGAATCTCAACGCCGGGATCGCCTGAGATCGGTGTCTATCCCATCGCTGTTAATCCGAAGTTATTTAATAAGTCTTTTTCATATGGCGGATCGACGGTATCATCGAGATATTCGGAGTCGCTATCACGATATCGATCCGTGTCAGACGCATCGTCATTTGTTGTCGCCGGTGGGAAACTGAATGGAGCGACGGTATCGAAGATAACGGAGGAGGAACCAAAGGAGACGAATGGAGAATATGAGATTATGACAGCAATTTA
This sequence comes from Lipomyces lipofer, assembly GCA_003705915.2. Classification (NCBI taxonomy): domain Eukaryota; kingdom Fungi; phylum Ascomycota; class Lipomycetes; order Lipomycetales; family Lipomycetaceae; genus Lipomyces; species Lipomyces lipofer. The sequence continues at coordinate 39,732 of PPJX02000084.1, read as the reverse complement.
CACGTTTGTCGGGATGCAGCCAACTGACCTATCATTTAACGTCGGTGAGAAGATCAAGGTCTACAAAAAGCACGAGGATGACTGGTGGGATGGCGAGAATATGGATGGCAAGAGAGGCGAATTTCCTGGAAATTATGTCAAATAATGCAGCTATTAACCTGGATTTTGCTTATGTGGTCCCATTGCGGTTATCATTTCAGTTGTTACTAGAGATTCCTCAGTTGTGACAGGACCACGTATTGGCTATGTACTGCATTTCTTGAATGTATCCGTCATTTAAAATTCCAGCTTGACAGATTAGCTTTTCATAAGCTAAGTTAAATTTCCAAATCGCTCTGTAGTCGAACAATAACATCCCAGTGATGAGCCCTTGTGGAGATAAAGATCAAGGGCGGATCATAATTGTTCCCCTCTCTCCGAGCACGACAATTGTGGGTTAGGCTTTCGACAATATGTAGATAGGGTTAGGGAGTTATTTTTGCGGGGTCATCGCTGTGGGGACATTTGAGTGGGTCACCGCCCGCGTCGAACGTGAGAGTCATACAACTGATCACGTGGAAGAATTACTCGCAGTTGCGAACCATAAATAAAGAAGGGATTCTCTTTAAACTCCCTTGATGATAACGTCCAAATTGAGCCTAATACCTCCTCTACGTTTCCTTGTTGCTTGTTGGACAACGGATACCTCATCATAGCTGCATCCTTTTCTAGTTCCAGTTCAGTTATGTCGCAAAGTCCATCGCCATCTTACTCACGTTCGCCGTCTCCCTCCTCCACTTCCGCGTCTTCTCAGATCTCGCTCACTAACGACCCTCCGCCGTTCTTCAAGATGACTGCGCCCGAGCGTATTCAGTCGAACGTGAACGACCAGTCCAAGTCGTTTCCAGGTCATATAAACACTACGACCCAGAACGGCGTCGACGCTCTAAGGGACGATGACAGGGCCGAGCCGAGAGTCAATTTGACCGCGCCTGAGCCAAAGAAGTTCATGCTATATGCTCCGGGTATGTGCTCCCTATGTGTTCATCGACTATTTATTGGTGGTTGCTTCTCGAGAAGGTGGTGTTTGCTAACTCCATAATCCAGGCCAAGAAAAGGTCGCGGAGAAGCTCGACTCTTTCCGGTCATTTAGTCCGCACACCATTCTCCGTGGTCCGACGACATCCCACAATGACCGGCATTAAGGCATTTTGTCAGCTGAGTCTTTATTTGCTTTTGAGTTCGGGACCGGTGGAATGGAATAGGTGCATGAATAATTATGACAATATAGTTCATCGGTTCACCGGCGTTTATTTTTTTCTGAAATGTACACCAGAAATGTATGGTTTGGTCTGCACGGTCATGAAAAGTTTTGGAAGGTCTTAAATTGGGTGTCTCGCTTATGCGGCGCTTTTAAGAATAAACAACAAAAGTTTGATTTAATTTCATGTCTTATAGTGCCGATGTCGTCGAGATGCTTTGTATTGTACATATGTGCCATCCTTCCTCCGTGCAGCGATGCGTTTTAATATAGGTCACTTTGAAGTGTGAACTGGATGCCACGTTGATTCAGTACTCCCGAGAGGCTAGACTTGCATGAATAGTTTATTCATGCCGCTGAATCAATGATGCAATCCGCCGCTTGTCACATCTCCAGAAGTAATGTAATAAACTGAAATAATTTCCAGTACAATTATCAATAGATACAGTACTACTAACGTACTTGCGTTTGGCAAATTCTGTTTTGAAGGGCATACGCGCCACTGTAAGATATTTCAGGGGCCGCGCTCCTTATCGAGCTCACACACTTAATGTACTCGCAATTTCGTAGCTTCGTCATCCATCCATCCATCCATCATCCATCACGATGGAGGACAAGACATTCACATTTTGTCTATCAAAGGACATTAATCTACCTGTTCATGTGAAGATGTAAAACTCGTTTATTTTGATCAATTAACGTGATGAGAATTAACGAACAAAATGCAGTGGCAGCTTAGAAGGCGCAAAGGTGCCTATACCATTCACAACTGCGATCGAGAATCCGGAACTGCGCCATACTGGGTCGAATACAGGGTGAATATAGCATATTGATTCTTTAGCCCTGATACTAACCATAGCACTGGTGCAGTCCCACGTCCGATCTTTTCGTGACAGTTCAGCTTTTTGCGGATTGCAAACCGCTCACAGCACCTGTGCGGACTACGCATAGGAATCCAAAGACAGGAAGAAAGTGAGATTATGGGCAGGCTGTAGATATTGAGAAATGTGCTGACGAGATGGTAGATGGAACGAATGGCTACAGCTGCCGATAACATATGCACAGCTACCGCTGTCGTCGCAGATGGCTATCACTGTTTGGGATATAGCCGGGTCGCGGAAGCTCATACCGTTTGGTGGGACGACAGTGCGCCTATTTGAGGAAAAGGATTTGTGAGTACTCTAACGAGAAACCCTTAGTGGATCGTGCTGATGTCTATAGCACACTGAAACGCGGGCAACATAATCTTCGAGTATGGCTAGACAAAGAAGCCGACGGAATGAGCAATACGTTGACACCCAGTGCCGCTGATAATCCAGATGGTCTCGAGATGGTACAACCGTTCTTAGCACTTTCATTGCAGGAGAACTCGCTAACATCCCGTAGCTCCTCAAGCGCGCGGACTTCAACGACACAACAAAGCTCAACTGGCACGACAATCTCGCCTTCCGCCAAATGGAGCTCCTGCACAGCGCGCAAGCTGTCCGCCCTGTCGGGTCGCACTCACTCCTTATCGAGTTTCCCAAGTTCGATTTTCCTGTGCTGTTCTCCGATTACCACTATGTTTCGACCGATACGCCGGAAGGCGTAAAGCGGCAGTCCATGTTCGAAGAGTATCCCATCGTGACCGTGTATGACCCCGACTCGATGCGGGAGAACGTCGAGGAGACGAAGCATAGGAAGCTACTTCGGAGCCATCGGAACATGCTCGATAAGGAGTTGAAACCGAATCCAAAGGCGAGGGATGAACTCAACGTAGGTGGACTTGTAATATATTTCGTTAATGGAGCAGAGGATTAATGTCGTATAGGTCATTCTGAACTATCCTCCTGTGCAGGAATTGTCCGCGGAAGATAAGAATATGATTTGGAAGTTCAGATACTATCTTACTAGAGACAAGAGGGTATGTCCAATACTCAAAGGGAGAATAACTCAACTAACATCCTTTAGGCGCTGACGAAGTTTGTTAAGTCGATAGCATGGGAAGACGCACGGGAAGCACGGCAGGCTACGGAGCTTTTATCGAAATGGATCGAAATTGATGTCGACGATGCGCTCGAGCTGCTAGGCCCGTCATTTAGAAATCCAGCTGTGCGCTCGTACGCCGTAGATAGGTTGCGCAAGGCAGATGATGAAGAATTACAATTGTATCTACTGCAGCTTGTGCAGGCGCTGAAGTTCGACAAGGTCAGTAACGGACTGGGCAAGAAGTCGAGTTTAGCGCGCTTCCTAGAGGGTCGTGCAGCTAAGAGCGAGATCTTGGGAAACTACTTCCACTGGTACATGTCGGTGGAAGCCGAGGACGGGGATAGCAGAGCGTTGTATCGGTCGGTACTCGCTGATTTTGTCAATACGCTGGCTGGAATGCCCAATGGATCCGCGCGGTTGACGATATTGAAGCGACAGAGCACGTTTATCTCGACATTTGCGGGACTGGCTAGGGAGATTAGATTCTCGAAGGAATCGCGGCCAAAGAAGATTGATAACCTGAGAAAGTTCTTGTCAGATCCCAAGCATGGACTGCTGAATTTCGACCCGCTTCCGCTGCCCCTGGATGCGAAGGTCAACGTCATTGGAGTCGTGCCAGGTATGACTCCCGAATCGTGATTTTTGAGTCATTGCTAACCTCAAGCAGAAGAATCAAGTGTTTTCAAGAGCAGTCTCCTTCCGCTCCGGATATCTTTCAAGACCGAGGATGGTGGAACGTACCCGATTGTGTTCAAGAACGGTGACGATCTCCGACAGGACCAGCTCGTGATCCAGATTGTGAATCTGATGGATAAGCTGTTGCGCAAGGAAAACTTAGATTTGAAGCTGACGCCGTATCGGATTCTGGCGACGGGGCCGATGGACGGAGCAATGCAGTATGTCCCGAGTATTTCGCTCGCGGCAGCGCTGGCGGAGTACCATGGGATTCTGCCGTTCCTGAAGGAGCATAATCCGGACCAGAAGGCGCCGCTTGGAGTTAGGGCGGATGCGATGGATACGTTTGTAAAGAGCTGCGGTATGTTGTCTCCACGCCTCGCGTTACAAGTTCGCTGCTAACATCAAGCAGCTGGCTACTGTGTCATCACCTACCTCCTCGGTGTCGGTGACCGCCACCTCGACAACCTCCTCATCTGCCCCGACGGTCATTTCTTCCACGCAGATTTCGGTTACATCCTCGGTCGCGACCCCAAGCCTTTCGCCCCGCTGATGAAGCTCCCCATCCAAATCGTCGAGGGCATGGGCGGCGACGGTTCCGAACACTACCAAAAATTCCGTAACTACTGCTTTACGGCGTACACTACGTTACGCAAGTCTGCGAACCTGATCCTCAATCTTTTTGCGCTGATGGTCGATGCCAGCATCCCGGACGTTCGGATTGAGCCAGATAAGGCGGTGCTGAAGGTCAAAGAGAAGTTCTGTCTGGACATGAGCGAGGAGGAGGCCATCGTACATTTCCAGACGCTGATTAATGATAGTGTGAGCGCTTTTTTCCCGATGGTGATTGATAGGCTACACAATTTTGCGCAGTACTGGAGAGCGTAGACCAGGGAGATAGTTCATGTATTATAATTGAGAATGGAGCTCGAGCTGCTGCACTACGTTTTATTTGGCGGTAGCGGTTGGAAATTGTTACAGTAGTTAGTGGAGTTTATTGGAAGGGGAAATGGTTCATAATTCCAGTGAAGTATTGAAGGGCTATGGATTTATATTACAGATAAATCTTCTTTAGAACGCCTGAACTCCTCAAAAATGCCTCAGTCTTACACCGACTACATTTCAAAAGTCTTGTACACCCGTCTCTCCGATCAACTCCTTCACGTTCTTCGTTTCGTCCTCGTCTTCACTCTCCGCATACCATTGAGGCACCTCTTCATCAAAATACGCGTCCTGTTTATCCCTCCCCAGCTGTTCGAGGTCATCCCACTCTTCCGAAAAGTCGACATCGTCGTAGTCAAAATCAGCCTAGACGCATCAGTCAGCACGAAGTCTCCAAGCCACCCAACCGAATGCCATACGTCCAGTCCGCCAATAAATCTCAGCGTCATCAGATGTTGCCACTGCTGTTCTCCCTCTTCCCTGCTCTGCACTTCCTCCTCGTACACCGCCATCCCATCCTGCACCTCTTCACTCTCATGGCCATCCGCAGCCGCTCTGTCCCTCTTCCGCTCCTCGTCTGCCCGCTTGCGCTCTTCCTCGACAATGCGCTTCTCTGCCCGCATCAAATCCTCGTACATCCTGCCCGCCCACCCAGTTTTTTCCACCTCGGCTTGCCGCTCGGCCGGGGTCTGGAACCGGCGGATCAAGCGGTCGTGGAGTAGGGGGTCCGCCTCCGCGAGGCCGCTGCGCTGAAAGTACGACGGCGTGTGGCGGCGGAGATAGTGGAGGCGCCTGTTGGTGATTGTCGTGTGGTGGCGTGCCGACGGCGGATGCGATTTTGGTGGGAGTGGTGTCGCCATGGTGATGGATGCTGGAATATGGAATACCAGCGAGTACGAGGTTGGAATCTGGGAAATGATGATGACGTCCTGCAAGCCGCACGATCGCCAATTTTTCAAATAGGCCGAAGTCTCAGCCGTCCATGGACCTGACACAACATCGACCGCAGCATCCATGCACACAGTAGCCCAGCACCAGGAATGCAGTCTGTCACGACTACCGCGTTGCATCTACTGGCGCATTTGCTGCACCTGGCCATTCAGCTGCGCGTGACGGTACTGACTCTCCTGCCGTTGTACGGTGCATCGGCTTTCTCGACAAATCGCTCGCACCTGATCCTGTCGATTTTCATGATTGCCGTGCTCGTTTCCCTCCACTGGAAGAAGCTAAAATGGCATATGAAATACATTGAACCCGCGATCTTGCTGTACTCCGCGGTCGGAGTTTCCATATCCCGCCTCCTCGGCATGCTCCTTGGGGAGACACTCGGTCCACAGCGTGGACCACTGGCCTTCGACATTATAGCGTTCTATCCCGTCCTTGTCGGCACAGGTGCGGTCATTTCCGGGATCCTGCTGTCAGCGTCGAAGAGAGGCGCTGGGACAGGGATTCGCCTCGTACTTAGTCTGGCGAGTGCGCGATTGCTGTCTATTTTCGACAGTTTCGTCTCGCGAGTGATTTTGCCGCTGCTATTTTCGACGGTGCTGTGCGACTACAACGCGCTGCAGAAGGTGCGGATAGTAAGCTGGGGATCCACAATCTTGGTAGCACTCGCATCCCCGCGACGACTGCGAATTCTCGTGGCGGTGACGGCCATTTGTGCAGGACAAGTCGTCCTATCATGGTACGTATACCCCGCACATACATACACCATTCTTGCATCCACGTTCTCCACGTCAGGCTATCTCTCGGTACTCTCGTCCCCCGCCACGAACCTCCGCCTCCTACGCAGTGATCATTCACTCCTCGGTGGCTTCCTCACTGCCCCGCCACCTCAGCTCCCCGAGAAGTTAGCAAACAGGATATGGAATCCCGAACCAATCTACACGGCGTTCGTCATGCAGGAATCCATCCGCCTCGTGGAACCCGCTCCCAAAGGAAACGCCGATGGCACGTACGTCCACCAGGCGCTGGTTATTGGACTCGGCGTCGGCGTAGCCGCGGACGCGATGCGACGGCACAACCTGTCCGCATTGATTGTGGAATTTGATCCCACTGTTCTTCGATATGCTGTCGAATTCTTTGGCTTTCTCGTCGACGGGAAACAGGTTAAAGTGCGTGTCGCGGACGCGCGCGCGTTTGTTTACGAGCGCGCTAGGGACATTGAGAATTCAGCGCAGTTGTTCGACTACGTGATTCACGACGTGTTCACGGGTGGCGTGGTCGCACCGCAATTGTTCACGCGGGAAATGTGGGACGACGTGCGCGGTGTGCTTGCACCGGACGGGGTGCTTGCCGTTAATTTCGGGGGGGATTTGCGGACGCGAAGCGCGAAGGCGATGGTGGGCACGTTAGTAGGGGCATTTGAGCGGTGCAGGGCTTTCAGGGAGTTTGCAAAAGAGATGCACAATAAGGAAGACGTCTTTACGAACGTGGTAGTATTTTGCAGGAATGACGGCCGGGAAGTGATGTTTCGGCAAGCAGTGAAGGAGGATTTTTTGCATTCGCTGGTAAGGTTCCAGAGTTTGGTGGTGAAGCACGAGTTGGATTTGGTGGAATACCTTGCTGAGGGTGACGATGGCGCGGATTGCAAGACTAATGTAATTACGGAGGGGAATGTGGCAAATATAGAGGAGGAATTGGCAGGAGATGCGGCAGTGCACTGGGGTTTGACGAACAAAGTTGTTGAATGGCCTTTTTGGGCCGATTGGTAAGCGTAAAGAGGAAATAATGATGTAAGATATAGTGTGGCGAATGACGGGTTTGGAGTACAATGTATATAGCCATTTGAAATGGATCATAGACAGACAGCAGAGCAGTGTGGCTGAAGCTCATGATTGGAGCACCTAAACTGAGAGTTAAGGGAAATGCAAATCAGGCGGACCTAAAGCTCGAAGCTGATTTCATGAGTTCGTTTATGTCTGATCCTTCATCCGGAAGACTACTATATACGATACTGAGGATTGGAGTGCACGTTAGACCCTAAACCCTGGCGTAGTACCTGAAGGAATGCGAAGCCCATTAAAAACAACGACATTGTCTCGCAATGTGGCGGCCCTCGCGCTCGTTCGATCGAAAACAATCAAAATCGAACAGAGAAAACGGTCAAAATTGGATATAGTTTGTAAACATAAATATTATACCGCATCCATTTGGGGCACCGTAATCATGTAACTAGGGGGTTAGCATTATACCCCACTTTGTATTCGCGACCATCTTTTTTCGACGCGGTACGAGCACTGGCGACTAACAACGCCATGAAGCCACGGCTTTACACAGTTGTCTCCTCATCCGCAACAATGTTCGGCGCATGCAATGTTACACGTGCTAGCTTCCGTTCCACAATCTTCACGCATACGTTCTTGTTGCCGCGCTGGTCACATCCCAGGTAACGGGCGCCTGGGACGTGACCTGAGGACTGACGCTGCGTAAATGCAATACCCTAACCCTGGAAATAAATGACTCGTGGACCAAGGATAACCACGACTTGCAGGCTTTCTGTAGTCACCCTCTGTTCTCGGCGTGGTTCGACCACTCGCGAGGAATCTGTTTGGATGAGTGAAGGCCTTGATCATGTGTGCACCGAGCGTGTTGCGAGATTTGGAGGAAGGGGGAGGGGATGTGAAGTCGGTGACAAAGGAAGTGCCCGGGATGCGTTCACAGGTTGGCTGTTGGCACGGAGACCGCATTCAGCAGATCGCCTCAGAAGGCCACTTGGTCTTCGTGTATTATATGGAAGCAGCACTCAGAGACGCGTTTGACAGTGCAAGCACGTGCGCAACATGATGGTGGACGAACAGTGCTACAGCATATACGTAGTGGCGTGGGAGAGTTGTGCTGGTGGCCCACCGCAGATGCGGCCCTATGCAGCGACTGGCTCTAGAACAGGCACCGCGCTGACACGCGCGACGCGTCTCTGGAGTGAGAGCGTTGCTGACGAGGCCAACGTCGCGCGGTGATGGGCCGCTGTGTAAGCGCATCTTCCCCTGGCCTAGACCGGCGGGTACGCCGTTACCGGGCGTGACAACGGGTACCAATTTTGGATATGCCCTAACCCTGAAAGAGTGTCGGGATGGGAGGCAAACCCACACCCGCATCGTTCGCATCGTCCGCATCCGCATCCGCACTCTCAACCCCATCTGCTTCTCTTTCTTTTCTTCCTTTCCCGTCCCAATTTCGCAGCCTATAATCCCCGGTCCGATTCGATCCGCCATTGCGGTATCTTTTTCTCTTCTTTTCTGTCTTTAACGTCAGTTTATCTTTTTCTTCTACTTCGCTTGGCACACCCTTTTTTCCAACGTCGTCTCGCTCGTCGACCGCAATTGATCCGCCGATTTGCGAACTTATCGAATTCACCCTATCACCGCGTTATCGCCTCACGTCACTTCAGTTATAGACTTGCTACATTTGCAGCATCCTTGTGCGGTACGACTGCATCGAGTATCCGACGGCCCATCGCATATTCGGCATCTTGTTTGTGTTCGCTTTGCCGTAGAAAGGCGCTCAGTTTAAGAGCACACCCTACTTCGCCGACTTCACCGCGATCTGTCACACTGGGCTGAATCCGACATTGTGAAACGCTTGTTAGTGCATTTAAATCGCCATTTGACACAATATTACTACGAAGCGACCGTCTTTGGTGTTCCGTTTCGAGAAGTGAGTGCGCATCGCTACATGCACCAATGTTCCCCCATACCGTCTAACGCTATCCCTTTTATCTAGGCCGAACTCACGAGCTCCTCGTCAACACTATTCTTGTCTTTTCTCTCTACTTTCAAACTACAAGTTATCGTTAAAGATCTTCAAGTTCACGGTATGAATCCTAACCCTATGGTTTTGCCCTAACCGTGGTTCCACTCATTGCATTAACTAACCTAACCCCAACAGATCGACGCCAGCCGAACAGAGCAACCGAGTACTCACATATATGTTTGATCGGCCGCCACCCGCGATCGTTTTTCATTTTAGTTAATTTACAGCTCTTTTTGCATATCATTCATTCAGGTGAGCGATTCTCTTTTAATCACTTTTGCTTTTATGTTGCTAACTGGATAGATGCCGTCACCGGCGATATCAAGCATAGGGCACCTTCCGGGTCCACAATTCTCCCCCGAAATCACGCCGTTTCAGCCGCTGTCGCCGCCTGATTCGTCTCCGCTACCCGGTAGCAATGGCAACAATCCTTCTGCCGCGATCTTTCCGGTGCGGATCAAGAATCTTCCGCGCGACATCACCCGACGGGAGTTTCAGATTATGTTCACATTCGCCAAAGATTTCGTCTACAGTGATCTTGCGATCACCGCTCCCCAGGACGACTACATTGGAGGAATGTCTCTAATTGGAACGGCCTTCTTCAGGAGTTACGCCGCGGCGCTTGAGGCGCACGATACACTTGATGCGCGGGCAGATCTGTTCAGCGACTCGCAGCCGTCGCCACCCACCAGCAATGGCAGTACGGCACCCGGTTCGTCCGCGACATCTCCGCACTATTATCCACCGCTTATTTGTGAGTTCCCAGCAAAGCCGACTTCGCTCTCGGGCTCACTAGATCACCTACACATCCCGCAGCATCACACATCCATCTCCGGCCCGTCGCACCATCCTTTTGCCGCGCCGCCTTCGTCAACAGCAGGCCAGCCCTTCGCCACCACGGTGTCGTCTGCATTCACAGGTCTCAACGGCCTGTCGCTACCGCCGGCTGCGAACGGCGTCGGCCCGCCACCTCACGGTAAGCCAGGGTCGAGGTTCAACTTCCCGACGTTCGAACAACTTTCACCCACGTCGCCGGCAACCGTCCCACAAGGCCCTGACCCCTCTGAATTCTACCAGTTCTCGCCCACGTCGACGTCTCCGCGAGGGACCTTCTCGACTGGTGACTTGCCACGGATCAGCGGGAAGAGTGTGCTCTTGGAGAGCGCGGGCAGGGACGACGAGGAGTATGAGGACATGGTGAAAGATCCAGTCGCGTGGTTGTCGCGGAGTGGGCCAGCGCCGGTGCCCGGACCACAAGGTGCGGCAGGACAGAGTGGTCAATGGCAGGGTGATCGAGCACCACGGAGGAGCACTGCAACGACCGCGCCGCCGACTCGCGCTTTTGGAAATATGTCGTTAAGCACGGCCGGACAGCCTGGCGTCCCGCCGTCTGCGCCTGCAGCGCCGACCTCTGCGCCGCAGCAACCACCGGCACAGCCAAGCCAACAACCGGCACAGGCACAGCCAGCCACGACTCTCCATGCTCTGCAAAATGGAGGACGTGTTCTCCCACCAGCGAATCCCGCCGACCAGAACCCGCCGTGCAACACCCTCTACGTCGGTAATCTGCCCATGAATACTTCCGAGGATGAGCTCAAGGCTCTGTTCTCTCGACAACGCGGGTATAAACGCCTATGTTTTCGCACAAAGATGAACGGGCCGATGTGCTTCGTCGAGTTTGAGGACGTGGCATACGCGACGCGCGCGCTTACGGAGCTGTATGGTCGCGGACTAAGTAACAGCGTTAAGGGTGGGATCCGGCTCTCATTTTCGAAGAACCCATTGGGCGTGCGGAGCAGTAACAGCAGCGGCGGTGGGGGTACCGGGAATACTGGTGGTGGCCCGCATGTACCAGTGCAGGGTGGAATGCCACTGGGCCCGATGGGTGCACTACAGGGACAACAGCCACCGCAGGCGCAGGCACAGGTGCCGCCGATTCAGCAAGCGCAGAGCCAGCCGTTACCACCGCCACCACAGCCAGTCCAACCTCCTCAGCAGGTCACCGCGCAATCGGCACCTCCCAAGCAGCAGCACTCTCCTCAGTCACAGTCTCTACAGCAGCAACAGCAACAAAGCATTGCCAAAGTTGGCCTCGGCGGCGGCATGGGTCTCGGTATGAGTATCGGAAATGGCGTTTAAAGCATAGTTTTTTTGTACGTCTTTTTTGTTTGCAGTCAGTCATCATTCACGGTTCATACATTTTTTCGGGGTTTCCTTTTGCGTCATTGGATTTTATCTAGCGGGACCAGGCCAGACAGGTGCAAGCATATATACAGTTTTGTTATTTGCAAAGTTTGCGATAAAAGATTACCCAACTTTCGGGTCGTATTTGGGTTCACGTTTTCTCCCTATTTTTTGCTGTTGGTTGCACTAGTGTGCTGGTGCCTTATTTCTTGCATAGGATATTTGGCTTTGCGAAGGGGATGCATATGCGTGGATGGTAGTATGATATGTAACGTTGGATTCGATTTTTTATTTGTTAGTGTTTGCCCTTAGGGGGACTGCGTACATTAGGGAATATGGGAACTAAAATTTTTATTATGGTGTGATGGTGTGATATTTATGTGTCAATATCAAAAGATTTGAGAAAGTGAGATATGGTTTCTGAGTTGCGAAAGATTTGTTTTCAGCAGTGTTATTTGTATTTCTATGCTTGTATTTTTCTGTGATTTTGTTTGTTTTGCGTGGCATGTTTTCATATAGTGTGTGCAATTTGACTCCATATTATGGTTTCATTCTTTCATTCATGTTAATAATAGGGTATTTACATCTCCATTCGGTCCTTTCTTGTCTTTCTGCTTTCTGTTTAGCATAGAGTGTTAATTGGTGTTCTCCTTTTTCTCGACAGCTTTTGCTGTGTTTTTCGGGCTTGCAGTCATGAAGTGACTTGCAACCATCGAATTTGTAGTCTCTCCGCCGGTTAAACATTTACTGAAGTTTGAAGACAAGCAGGCCAGCACTGAGCCCAGCAAACTGAACGGCAGACCGGAGAGGAAACTTCGTTTTTTGTATTAACCATGATTCTATTAACTACGCAATATACATTTCCTTTCCTGCAGCTTAAGCATATCCCCGATAACTGCCCAAAGAGCCATGAAAAGTTAACCAAGGCTACATAATACATCGTTACGTGTCAGTCGAGGGATAGGGTTAACGCTATTGCTGAAAGACGTGTGTAATTTGACGTTCACACAGGGCAATAATAGTATGATGACATAATTAACATTGCAGATAGATTGCTTTGTAAACTCCGTGGCAAACATTGTAAAGAGTCACAGGGGTTCAACAGGATTCAGCTATAAGTTTCAACTGTTTCATTTTGATCGACCGCAAGTTTTACCAGCATATAACCGGCTGACCAATTGGGATAGCGGAGATCATGATAGGATCTGGATACTCATTATTGAAACGCAACACTACTGCCATGACACAAGCAATATAACTGAAAACTAAAAATAATTAGTTTTTATCGCACTGCGAAACTTGGGATTCGGACCCAGTGACCTTTCAAATTATTTGGGAGCGGACTTGCACTCGACTAGGCTCACTGTATATGTCTTCGCGTCCATGGTCTCCCAGGCTCTGTTTCTCTCATGGGGTAATGTCACCAAAAAAAATACTGCAAAGTCGCTGGCGGTCTAGGTTACTTGTAACCTGGTTACAAGCGGTCATGCCATCACACCGCAACTATTTTGCAGGCATTAAAATCTGCTCGCCGTAGCCGAAGTCATGAGACTTGGCATGCGTCTTCACCTGCAATACCTGCCTATCCGCAGCAGCTCGGGTGACAACTTCGCTTAAGATATAGCTAATCCGGTAAAGAACGTGGTACCTCCGCCCATTCCGCGTTGAGCTTATGATGAAGGATATGGGATTAACCCACTTCGACAGGGGCTAGGTCGACTGTGGAAACAGCACCCTTAGAACTGTTTAAGAGGCATCGACGTGTACTTTCTGTATGACAGGATGGAATGATGAGTTTTATGGATGGTGACTTCTCAATTGTTGTACTGTGATAAAAAAAAAATGTGTAAACAAGACTAAGACTTTGATAGACTGTCTAATAATACATTAGGGTTTAGGCTTAGGTTCAGGGTGTTACAGTAGCTCAATCGAATTTTAATGGTTGTGTAACATTCAGGTCTCTTGGCCCAGTTGGTTAAGGCATCGTGCTAATAACGCGAGGATCGGCGGTTCGATCCCGCCAGAGACCAAATTTTTGAACTCACTCGTATTCATCTGTTTTTCTCTTTTTCGGAGGGCGACTGTGTACTCATTGACTGAAATATAATACTTAGTTGGTGCATATCAAATGTATTGTGGTTGCTCTTTGTTCGGTTGCTTGCCCGAAACCTTTTCTTTTTTCGACATATTTAGATAAATCTCCTCCATCATGGCGGGCATCACAACAATAAAACTCTCTTGATCTTTAGCGACTAGCGCCTTAGATATTGCACAGTCGGAGGGCAACCTCAGAATCAGAGCCAAATAAAATACTTATTTTCTCATGTTCCTAGGGCTGCTCCGAATGCGGATATCCGTCATCCACCATCCGCCATTGCAAACGTGACGGATTTGTATTCGATATTCCTATATGCCTAATAAGACATGGGCGGATTAGGATCCGCCATATTTTCGAATATATCTGCCGTAAATCCGTCTTTGTCGGATAATACCACTAATCGTTGCTCTCTAGCCTAATTTAGTTGCAAACCTGCCTTTTGTAGTTTAATGTCGATATCAACATAAAAAAAAATATAACAGGAACTTTAAAGTATAAATACAATGGGCAGCGATTGCAAAATGATCTTCACCAAAACAAATGAAGTTAGACCAAGGCCAGATGAACCCAAAGGTCACCACATAAGGAAACCAAGGGAGGCCGCGGGAGAAGAACGTTGCCGTGAACTTTAAAGACAGGAAAGGAATAAGTTCGGGTTAGGGCTATACACATGTTAGGGTGGTTTAAAACTTTTAAGTGTCATGCGAGGTTCGATGGTCTAGTCGGTTATGGCATCTGCTTAACACGCAGAACGTCCCCAGTTCGATCCTGGGTCGAATCATGCTTTTTTTTTTCTTCAGCCCATCACGAAGAAATGTAGGAATCGGCATATTTTAAACCGATATGAGGTCTATCATAGTCGACCAGAGCACCGTAAGTACGTGCACTCACCAACTACCCAGATGCCGGAGCGCCAACCCCGCTGCTCATGAGCTGCCAGTCGTTTGGCAGTGACCCGTTCACTCAAATCACAGTTTGAAGATTATTCTACGTGTGCACTGTTCCATATAAACCTCATTTACATGATCTGTCGTAGGGCTACAGTGGTCTTTTCATGAGTCAAAAGGAAGCTGTTCCACGCCAAACTTAGTTCGATCTCGCTCTTCACAAAAATAATTACATCCGGGATAAGTGCGCCCGAATCGTTCCCTGTTGAATGACCACGGTGTTCTAACGATTCTTCTGGTCTGCTCAATCTCGCATTAGCCGCCCACTATATCAAGTACCGGTTATATAAGACGAGCGTTTCCTTAACGCAGCCTACCAATGCATCTGGCTGACATGGAGCAGTAGATGGAATTCGTTCGGGACCTTAATATTTATGTGAAAGTCAAATGACGATGATCCTGAACGAACGCCGGGAGCATTTATAACTGGCCTTAACCACTTGTGAGAATCAACGCTCACAGCGGCTCACAGAACAACCAGAACTGAATACAATGGCTACTTTACTACGATTCTTTTGTCGCGCAGAGTGACAAGAATACTTAGCCAGTTGCACAGATTAAACATCTCATGAACAGTAAGCAGAGGCGACATCAGTTATGTGAGTTCAGAGCATATCATATCAAACACTAGATTCTCACCAGAATGCTGTCGGAGTCAGAGCCATACATAGCCATTATCGGAAAACCACATCTCCGCTACATATTTAGGTACAGGCGTACTGTAATCTCTATTTATAAGAATCTATTTATTCAAACAGAAAATGAACGACAGAACCCAAAACGACACCTTTTATCACCGTAAGTACAGTCCAGCACAAAGCTACGTTGGCCCATGAGGCTTCGTAATCTTGCCCTTCCGAAACTCGTCCCCAGGCAGCGGCCTCAACAAGCTCGCGCCCAGGTTCCTCTCGAGCCGACAATGCTCCAACATGTCGTCCGTAACTGTGCTCCGCTCAAATACGTCCATCCCCTCCGAAAACTGCATCATCATCCCCGCCGCGAGATGCCACACAATATGGCAGTGGAACGCCCATATCCCAGGATTATCCGCCCGCCACCGGATCACCGCATGTCCCAGTCGCGGGACGCTAAGCGTGTCGCGCCGAATAGGGTTCTTGATATTGTAGCCTGCAGCGTGCTCCGGCCGCCACGATCCCAACCCCGCTTGCTTCTCATTGTACACAGCCAGAACCCAGAAATCATGTCCATGCAGATGGAACGGATGCTCAGACTCACCTGGGTTATTGATAATCAACTCAACCGTCTTCCCGAATGGTACCTCAACAACCAGTTGGTCCCCGCCCCATTTTTTCGTGTTCTTGCGCGCGCTGACGGTCGGAATTGGCACCGTGTCGGAGGCATTGACAAGACCGAGCTGCACTTGGACATTTGGAGCGCCGATGGCAGGCATGAATGTCGTGCGGTTGATGAAGCCGAAGGGGGCTAGATTCACGCGCTCGAGTTGCTGTGTCGTAGCCCAGATTTTGTAGTGTATGTCGGCGTCGGGGGCGTCCATGGCTACGAGGGGTTTCAGCATGTTGGGATCGAAGTCCAGACATTGCTCTGCAAGTAGAACTTCGTCCCAGCGGTTTGATTCGGGAATGGTGGAGGAGTGTCGACGGCGTAGCTTGTTCCAGGCGTGCGAGAGGATATTCCGGCCATCAACGTAGTTTATGACTGCCTTAATCTCAGGATCTAACGACAAGGTGCGATAGTTGAAACAGCTAGTTTGAATATGCGCGCGGAGATAAACAGAACTCATGGTTGAATTAGCATCGACGAGAACAGAGTACCGTTGACCCGGCGATATTGGTATGAAGTGGGCCTCTGTAGGTTCGATCTCGGTCGTATCCGCTTCGATTACGGTTAGAATATGATCGTCGATTGAGAAATTGAACTCTGACAACGATGAAACGTTGAGAACACGTAGTCGATATCGCTTCCCCCGTGCAAATTCGAAATTGGCTTGCTGTCCACCATCAGGCATGCACTTCCCCGCTGCCTTCGATATCCGGCTGCAATCGATAGTTCCTTGGCCGTTGACCATTCCATTGTCTGGTACAGGCTACAACAGCATTATCGCCCGCAGCCATCAAGAAATCAGACATCACACATACGTACCTCAAACCCCGAGCTCTCCCTAGACAAATACCACTGAAACGCTACCTCCCCTGTCCGATGATAATGATCGTGCAGTATAATCAACATCTCATCATCATAGTCTCTCACTAACCGATAATGCTCATTCTCCCAATCATAAACAATCAGAGCGCCAAACATTCCGTCCGTCCTCTGCGTCTTCGTGTGCGAGTGCCACCAGAACGTGCCGGACTGCGTCAACTCGAACGTGTACGTGAAGTCATGGCCAACTGGGATTCCGCACTGGGTTACTCCCGGCACGCCATCCATTGTGTTTGTTCCGCGTTGGTGCAGACCATGGAAATGTACACTGGTACTTGAGTTCGACAAGAAAAGGTGGTTGCGGACGCGAATCCGAACAGTATCGCCTCTGTTCGCACGGATAACCGGGCCCGGAAACTCCCCATTCACGAGAATCATCTCCTTTTCCACACCATCGGGGGCACGTATTTCGTTGGTAATAACCCAGTCATACTGACGAATGGTTGGCTGCGACGAGACGACGCGTAGGAGAGTGTTGGACGAAACAGATAACGACGAATGTTGCCTCTCCTCGGAGAAGCGCTGGAAGATCTCGGTGAAGCGGTGGTCGTTACTGCTTCTGCTGGTTTCGATAGTGATGAGCAACCCGATAGTCATGAATAGGATAAGAGCTGAGTACGTTAGAAAAATTGCGCCTGTTCCGGAGATGGAGCACTTTACTCTTTGCCCGTTTGGATAGTGCAAAATGCATGGCGGCGTCACAAGCAGATCAAATTGTCTCAAAGAAAACTCTATGAAAATAAGTAATCGAAGTCCAGTCAGACCTTTAGTGATAGAATTCTCAGACCGCAAGAGATTTAGATGGATTGCAGGCAATGAAGCTCGCTTGCTCGCTCAAGTAGTGTAGCAGATCAGATCAAAGAAGACTGACGACATCAAGATGCGACAGACCACAAACTTACATCCGATTTCCTCAGTGTTCAAATAATTACTTTTATTGCGCTCAGATTCGTGTTGGAGATCCACAACAAAATGAGTATCCATGTCGCTGAATCATTCACTGCTTCGAGGACTCCCTTCTGCAAGAAAAAATGACTGACACCATCAAAGCCTAGAGACGTTGAAAAACACGGGAACGTTCTGAACTAGCTCATTGGCTCTGTCCCGAGACGCTGAGCCTCTAAGCACTAAGTACTAAGCTTAAATCCCAATAAAAAGCTTCGGTAATACTTCCGATAACCGATATAATGCAGGTACCGTGCTGCAACCGTCGGGCGTGGGGGGATAAGATAATGCGTCGTGGGAATCCCGTGGCTCCCGGCGAACCGGAAGCGCACAATCGGACACATGCAAGTGGATCTGTATGAATAATTTCATTGAGAAAAGCAACAGGGCAGAACTCGCTCAATTGGAAGCGTGCTTGAGCAGCGAATACAGCTTGTTTGAAGCCGTACCATAATCCACACAGGCACACCGTTAGAATTCAAAATTTAGGTACGGGGCAGAGGAGTGGAGGGCGGCCACGTATCTGGCTGGGATTGAGTTTGTGCGGCAAACAAGCTTTGACGTTTCGGTCCCAGATGTACTGGACTGCATGTACCTGAACATGTAATAGTGTCTGCTGTACCCCTTTAATGGAGCTTCATCTGATGTACCACTGTTTCTCTCGACACTTGAATTTTTCAAGTATAAATTGGAGCTCCCTGCAAATTGACTCCCCTACTTCGGAGTACCCGATGGTCCAGTTGGAAGCGGGAAGATGTGCAGTCTGATTGACAGCTTCAAATATTGGCGGATAAACCCGCAATGGGTCCCGATTTGCTGTCGTTCGGCGTATGAATAACAAAACGTGCTCCGTCATATTTTTTCTCATTGGTCGTGCTATATCATGTGTCCGATGTGCCTTATTCGGCGTTCACTTCGATTGGTCTGTTAACATAGTCATGTTTCTAGTGGCTTGCATGCTGATTGTCATCGACCGCAATATTGCTGCGTTTCCGCATAGGCAGTCATGGTCGACTATCGGCCAGTAGTTCTATTCGAATGACCAATTGGATGCACCTTTTATTCAGAAGACTGCGACCAGGTGATCTTCTGGAAAGTCCTTCCGACCGACGAATTGGACCTTCCTCATTCTCTTTCGATTCTTCGTCATGGCCCTTAGTGCTCAACAATTACATATTTTCAGTATCTGTCAAAGCAAGTTCGACGATACTCTGACTTGTCACCGACACGTGCTAAATATCCTCTACATGTACTGGTTCTGCCAGGCGACGATTGCTCGTTCCCGTCTACAATATCGTGCATTAGTGCTACCGAATATGGATAGACATGCGGTTACGGTTATCTTTGTTCCTTGCTGCTAGATGTCGTCAGTCAATTCAAAGAAATTACACTGCTAGTCTGATCTCCATGGTGCACGTACCCACTTCGAATGTCGTGGGATAACCGTTGGCTTAGTTTACACGCACCTGATTATTCCGATCGGGCAACGTACGTGCTGTATCAGAATCTACGGACTCATACCACTAGTTCCTGTAGAATACCTCTTCTTTCAAATTTTGAAGGGCGACCTGACGGTGTGTCATATGTCATTAATTTGATTGGTTTCACGTTATTCCGCGATGTCCGCAGATATAATACCTCCGTGTTACGATTTCTGATCCTGTTCTTGCAAGTCGATATCCACCGAGTTCTCTGATCTTCATGATTTCCTTCTCCAAGCAAGCTGTCGCCACGGCGGCCATGGCGCTCGCCATGGGTGCCTTCTCCACCGTAAGCGCTGACTCGCTTGCTGATGTTAAGCATGTTGTTTTCTTTATGCAAGAAAACCGCGCCTTCGACCATTACTTTGGTAGCATGGCCGGTGTTCGTGGTTTCAAGGATCCCAACGTCCAGGTCAACGACGGTGTACCTATTTGGTACCAGTAAGTGGTTTCGTCATGTTTCTTGTACTTGCAGTATCTGACTTCGTTCTAGGCCAGCCAACTCTGAGAAAGCTGACTACCTGCTCCCCTTCTACTTGGGACAGAACGCGTCTTACTCTCCTGGTATTCAGTGCGCTAACGGTGGTTCGAACGACTGGACACCCAACCACAATGCTTGGAATGGGGGTCTGATTAACGGATGGGTTACCAACAACTCCGAGTACGCCTGGGGTTACCATCGTCGTGCGGATGTTCCTACACATTTTGCAATCGCTGATGCCTACACGATCGGTGATATGTACGCTGAGTTCGTTATTGGTAAAATCACTCTGTTTTTGCCTTTAATGATCTTGTCCTAACTTCTCACAGGACCAACTGCCCCCAACCGTGCGTCGTGGATCTCTGGCAGTTTAAACATCGGCGGCGTGCTCGGCGAACCCGAACAAATAGGCGGGCCCTATATTGAGAACTGGAGCACGCATGAGTGCGAGTACAACGACGACGTTCCCTACGATTGCTACCCCCTGAAGTGGAACACCATGCCTGAGAACCTCGAGCGCGAGAACATTTCTTGGTTTGTGTACCGTGATGCGGATTCCACCAACGATGATCCCATGTTTTATTTCGAGAACTTCCTCAACGCGTCGTCCGACAGCGACTTGGCTACCAAGGGCCTTTCGTACGCCGGATTCCCTCTGTTCTTGGAACAGGCTGCCAATGGAACTCTGCCTGAAGTTTCGTGGATTATCGGTAGCTTCCCGCTGAGCGAGCATTCTCCCCACACTCCCAAAGATGGAGGTTGGATGCAGCAGAAGTTGATCGAGGCTGTCACCCATGGTCCTCTTGCCAACTCGACCGCTATAATGATCTCCTACGATGGTGTTATTTCCCGGCCTTTGAATTGAGCTTTGCACCGTGCTAACGAATGCGTAGAGACTGGCGGCTGGGGTGACCATGTTCCTCCCTTTGTTGCTCCGAACGGCACTGTGGGAGAGTGGACCATCGACCCGGAAGACCTCACGAGCTACATCCCCGCAGGCCCTGGATTTCGTATTCCCTTCTACACCATCTCGCCGTGGACCCGTGGCGGCAACGTGTTCACCGAGCCATCCGACCACAGCTCCCAGCTAATGTTCCTTGAGGAGTGGGCCAAGGCGCATGGCAAGAATGTCACCCTTGACACTATCAACGGCTGGAGACGTGAGCATATGTCTAACTTGGTTAATATGTTTGACTTTGAGAAGGTATGTGCCTGTACTTTGGAACTGCATTGTACAGGATGACTAATTTGCACAAGCCCGATTTTTCACTTCCTGACCTGGGAAATGCTTCGTTCCCAAGCTGGGTTGATGGGGTTTTCAACGGTGCGGCGGTCTGCGCTGAGGAGAATGCTGGTCTGATCTATCCGCCAGTCCCGTACGGGAACCAAGTATGTGTCCTTCATTCGACTAGTGGGAACGTACTAACTAGTTAGACGCTTGAGGAGGCCCTCTGGACGGAGACCGGTTACAAGTCTGTCCGTGGCCAGCTCACGGAGGGCCGCTACCTCGTCTTCGCCCAGAAGTACTATGGCAGATACTACAGTCTGACTAATCAGGCTCACTCGCGCTACCTCAAATCCTCCGTCTCGAACTCCAATTTCTCCGCAAGTTCCCAGCGTTTCGTGCTCCACCAGGTTGGGGATCCGTTCAGCACTGAATTCCGGCTCGAGTCCTCAAAAAACACTTACCTCAGCAGTAACGGTGAGTTCTACAGTCGCATCAACGACGGCAGTGTCTTTAAGATAGGGTACATCCCCGGCAAGGGATACAGCATCCAGGACTCGAACGGTCGTTACGTCTCAATCAACCCGCGTAGAGACTATGCGCAGTTCGTGACGTACCCGTCTTATTTTGAAGTCTTTTCCGTCACTTACTAAGTAGCTGGATTTTACTGGGTGCACTGCCAATGGTACTCTTGTAGTGATGAAGAGTTCCAAGATTTTAGATTTTCGATTGGACTGTAGAATCTTGATTTGACGACGTTTCTTTTGGCAACTGCTAAGACCGATATACAATTATTATTACTTGCAGCAGATATAAAAGTTTCTTTTATGAATTTGAATAGAGAATTAGATTAGGAATGGTGGTAATATCGAAATATGATGTCGCCATCTCGAAGTCTGTAATTCCGGTTCCAAACTTATGACGGCACGAAATTCCATAATAGCGATTCCCCCTATCGGTGTAGCGCATGGCTTGGTAATATCGACAACTGATTTCTCCCTGAACAATACATCTACAATTGGGTTGAAATAGATCTTGCCTGATCTAGGCGATTGTGTGACCATCGATTGGTTCGTCCGCATTATTCACATCCGGTGGAGAATAACGTTCGTGGACAGCCGCAAGTTGCCGGGCGCTTATTCCAACCGTCAAACTCAAAGGACGCCACTTTTGAAGGAGCAGAGCCCTATGCAGCAATTTGTAGAGCATCGGGGATAGAGACAACAGCCAGGTTTAAGTATGCGTAATGAACAGACTTTGACTTTTCATTACGCATACTTGAAAAGCGCTAAAGTGTCCTTTCACTAAACCGTATTGCATTCAAAGAGGACTCTCTTGATCGAAAAGGGAATATTATGCTTGTACTATTTCCTAATCTGAGTATGTGCATCGAGGTTTTATGCAAGTTCAAACCCCGATCCCAACTATCTCGGTTACGACACTCGGTTTTCCCTTCCTCATCCACTCAATCTGATACATTGCCCTTCCCTGGAGTCGATTTTGTAGATATCTGGCTTGCGTACTTCATCCAACGACAGGTACCAACTATTGTGTCTAAGCAATACCGCGACAACAGATTCAAGTCGTCGTTGATTGGAACTTAGGCGACTGCAATCTACTAGACTCGAAATTTTATTCCAGGTATGAAGCACAGACCTAATCACCTCTTCTCCTGACATTCCTGATTCTCTAAGTGCTTGCTATTGATCCAGTTTTTAACTTTACAACCCAAAACGGAAATGCTCTCTAGACAGAGAAGAACTATGCGACAAACACTCTCACTTCAGTAGTTGCAACACATCATCCACGGCTGTTTCTATCCTACTTTCGCCGGTTACTCTTGATTTCACTCCCGTCACTATTTTCGCCCCATCCAAACTCTGTCCCGCTTCCACCACCTCGGCACTGCCTAGTGAAAGAAGTGTGCCAAATGCGATTAGTAGTCGGTAAGTCGCCTCGGGGTCTTTCACCACAGATAAGAGTTCTGTAATAATTCCGATTACTGAGAAAGCTAACTCGAGATCGCTGTCTCTGGCAATTAAAACGCTAAAACTGAAACCAGAAATGTTAAAAATATGTCGCATCGATTCTCCAACTTGAAAACTTACTTGAGAAGTAAAGTTGAAAGGGCAATAGCAGTCAGCTTTGAGATATCCTTGCTCACAAAGTCTCGTGCCACATCAAGAATCTATAAAATAGTTAATCTTTGAAAATTACCGCAAATCTGTAGAACATAGTTTAGATTTCGAACGAACCTTTTCGCGCAGCTCTAGTTGCAGAACAGCACTTCTGCCTATTTCCCCTTCAAACAAATTGGCCAAAAGTCGGAATACCATCATAGCATTATTCGGGTACGACTTATCAAGAACACCAGAAGCATTGAAAATAACTGAAATGACTTGCGAGATCAACGCAAAATCATCCACACTGGAAACGGTAATTCTTAAGACGTCAAGAGCACTCAGCTTCTCAGATGAGGGCCATTGCTCCACAATTTTTAGTGCGATGCTTGATAGCCTGCTGGCAGCATCATCGTTGAGTCCAGTCTCGGAAAGTGGTAGTAAGCTTGAGAGCTCCGTGAGTTCTGCGGCATCAAGTGCAGTTGAAAGATCTTTGGATTGGTTGAGCTCGTCAATCTTCTTGACAATAGCCGCTACATTCGCTTTCTTAATGTAGAGATATGATCTTTGAGGGAAAAGTGTCGATCGAGCACTTTTCGGCGCCTAGGATTATTTATTAGTTATAAGAATATGCAAGAACAACTGTTAAGCGTTCTTAACTTACTGATGCTGGTGCGTTTTGGGAGTACGTTGACGTGCTGCTTACATCAGGCGGAACATAACGGGTGCCTTTCCAGTCAGGATCAGATTCGTTACGGTAATGCATACTCGAACTCACCATAAGGATCTTCTTGCGGTGTCTGTGTTCCAAGCTTAACCCCTCCGGTGTTCTGTTCTATGAAGTTCGCGGTCTCATCGAGGTACGCCAACGGCAGCTCATTAGTCTCCAGGAACCGTCTGGCAGCATCGTACGGGTTTTCGTTTGCATTGTAAGGCAGCTTCATCGGCGGCGCGCCCTCCTTGATATCCACATCGAAGACATAATCGTACTCCTTTCCATTGAAAATCTGCTTCTGCTGACTTCCTACTGCGCTGACTACCTCGCCAACCTTGACCCATTTTTCCCCGCTCCACTGGTAGGCATCCACTGCTGACAGAGATGTCTTTACCATCATAACTTGACCAATCTTGGTACCAGGCGTGTTTAAAGCCCCAAGACCGGGAAGTTTCTCTTTGTTGACATTTCCAATCTCTTCAGTTGAAATAGCGTATCCGGCAACCTGCTCCTCATATTTCTACCACCAGAAGTTAGTATTTAAATTTAGTATACTGCCATATATACTCTTTATTACTCACCGCTAGTTCGTCCGTGGTGGCCCAGCTCGACTCCTTTCGCGAAAAAACTCGGATATTCGAGTCACTTCCTCCAGTTACAATATCTCCAGTGGTTGGGCAAACATCCACAGCCCAAACCGAAGTACAAGGGTGGTTGATCGTCTGAACGCATTCTCCGCCTACTACGACGTTAGTCCTATGTTTTGAGATCAATAATAATCAACTCACGCACCTTTCCAGACCCTAACTGTTCGATCTTCTCCGCTGCTCACAATCTCTCCTGTTGATTGCGAGTATGTGACTGAGTAAACAAAGCTAGTATGACCATAGAGCTCCATGATGCATGATCCGGAAAGGTTCCAGACTCGAATCGACCTAAGCAAGTAAGAGATATGGTATAATACATCAGAACTAGCATGCATCATACCCGTCATTACTGGAACTGGCGAATGCATCATCGGCAACAAGGCATAGACCTCTAACGACGTCGGTATGGCCTCTGAATATAGAAACTTGTCTTCCAGCGTTCCAGAGCCGAATCGTCTTGTCAGCAGATCCTAAAGTATAACGTCAGTCTATGATCGCAATTATCAATTGGGAGAACAAACTGGGTGGCACAGTTACGTACCTGTAAGAAAAGTATCCGACGAAAGAGCCAACACCGCCCAAACAGCCTGATCGTGGCCCCTCAAAACGTACTTCGAAACACCATTGACCCACACTCTTGCCGTCCTAATAGCCACTCCAAGTAAGTATACTCTATTACAATGGCATAAACCAGTTCGAATGGCTTACGTATCCCAACTGCCGCTAATCAGAACTCCGTCATGGGAGTGCAGCGCACAAACATTCCCCTCATGTCCCTTCAATGTGTACTCTGGAGTCTGCGAACTATTTGGCGCTGAGACCACAATACTGGAATCCAATCCTGCAGACGCAATCAGTCCTATGGATTATTAGTGCCAATGTCCTCTGATAATCCACCGACAGATCACACCAAATAGAGTGGCATACCTTCGTCGCTGATCCAACAAATGCTATTCAAGTATTTGGACGCTTGATAAGTAACATTCGAACCCCATTCGACACCAAGTTCACTCTTTGCACCACCCGGCAAATGTTTCCAAACACGAAGAGTACAATCTCTTGAAACTGATGCTATCAAATCGTACATTGGGAAGACGACGCCCCGCACGTCGGATGAATGAGATTCAAGCGTTCGTGACAGCTTATATTCCGGCATTCTCGGTGTCTATGCGGGTATTATATCACGTCGATGATAGAGGAGTACACTAGGTCGAGTATGAGACCAACAATCGATGTGATCTTTAACTGGAGGAATAATCGAATGAAGTATCGTTGGATGGTCACGGACCTCTTGAACCTTAAGAGCTGGGCGGAGAATTAAGGTTTAAAGCTGAACTACAGAATCAGCGTTTCAACGTCGGTTGTCCCAGAATTTCAACGGGACTGAGAATAGTTCGAATGACGCTGCATCAAATTGCATTAGCACAAGTACCATGTATGTGAAATCATTCTGTCTCTGTTTGGTCTCTTTTAAATCTCGTTTATTTCCATTAAATTAGGCCACTTCGAATTTTGTGCGTAGCCGCATGCTAATGATATATATTACAGTAAGATTCCACGAAAACCATAAATGACCGAGAATGAATATTCCGCCTAGTGATATAAACGCTGCAAGTGCAAGTGATGCGTATTGAAACATACTCTAACGCCATAACCCATAAGGTCCCACATCACTCTTCCACAAACGTATCGTACCGTCTTCGCCGCCAGATGCACATAGCTGACCGTCGGGCGAATATGAAATTGAATGCACAGGGCCGTGATGGCCCTTCAAAGTATCTGCGAAAAGTGAGATCAGGGGTCATATAGTGATAATAGCGAGATGACATAAGTACCTGTAACATTTCCGGTCTCGAAGTCGTGCACGCGCACCCAGGTGTCAGATGTGCTGCCAGTTACGAACTTGTTTCTCAAAGGATGAATGGAAGCTGCCGAGACGGTGTAGTCCAGAGAAATTTTCTGCATCAGTTTTCGACTACAATCTTAGCTAGTAAAGCAAAAACAACGCCCAATGCACAACACTGATCTTACCTGAGTGCGTCAAAGACATATACGACTGATCCTGCGGCCACAACAATCCAACCGTTGCGTTCCTCTATCTGACCAACTGGACCATCCAAGATAACTTCGTCTAATAACCTTTCCGGAGTGCGGAGGTCCCACCATCGTAGCTTCTTGTCGTCGGCAGCAGTGACCAGAATGCTAGACTTTCTTTAGCATTCCACGTTCCTTTTGCTAACAGTGAGCTTAAATTTACCTCTGCTCTATCCACAAGGCGCTTTTGATGGTGCCCTCAGCACCGACCCATTCCATGATAGGAGCTGACGATTCAGTCAAGCAAAGATCCCATATCCTGATCTTCTTTTCATTCCCCGCAGTGACGCAGTATGACGGACCCGAGTAAGACGGAGCGAACGTAGCTGTCCGGACAATATGGTTGTGCGCATAACTGGCGATCTGTCTTCCGGAGTATGTGTCCCATATTTTACTGATGTAGTTTATGTCAGACAAAAGGCATTTATAAGCAGCACCACTTGATAAATCTCACGCTGTAAAATCTGCACTCGCTGTGACTGAAAGAGAGGCATCGGAACTGAATCTCGCAGACCATGCGGCACCTTTGTGTCCAGTAAAAGTTCCAACCCTGTGCCGCCAATCAGTTAGCAAATATAATGCGGTTATAAGTCGGTTCGGGATGCATTTACCAATCTCCGGTTACTCCATCGCGTAACATCGGTGCACCATCTAAATAGGGATGGGTTCACATTAGGATACTGTGGCATGATATGAAAGTCGAAAAATCGCACGATTTACCTTTGCAGGCGCTTATCATCAAATAGCTCTCATCTTCAAAAAGTGACGAAAAACTCAGATGGGTAATAGGTCGTGAATGGCCGGTACATGTGAGAGGCAAATATTTTGATAGTTGAGATTGATCCATGGGAGCTATATGAAAATAATGATTGAGGCCGATGACGCAGTAAGATAAAGGCAGGTATATAGTGTATATTATTGTCGGCGAATAAAGAGAATAAAAGACTCTTGGGTCCTCAATTCCAGTAGGAAAATCTAGAGTCTGATTTTGTGGTAAACGCAATTGCGAGACTCGGGATTTGGATTGCTCGTCCAGGGGAACAGATCATGCGGCTTTGGCTGTTGATCAGCCAACGTGACCGACACTTTTTGAACTCTCCTCCAAATCTCCCACGAGCACTACCGAGTTTCATCATTCATAAGCGTAATCGTACCTTCTACAACTTCTGATTGATATAGCAATCGAGATACTCTGACCTGCTAGACTTCGAGGCTACTTTCACAAACATGGCTAGAAACAGCGAGAAGGCTCAGTCGATGCTCTACCGATTCCGGGAACAGGAGGCGGCGGAACTAGGTACGACCTCTATAGTATACATTATATCTGATGTACCTTAATATGCTGACAGAATTTAGGAATTATCGACATAGGACGGACTCGGCGGCCAAAAGTGATATCATCCGTTGAGTCAATCCCGATGTGTGAGAAGTGGCGTGGTCAAGTCGTGAAGGAAATTGGCCGGAAGGTGACTAAAATTCAGGATCGTAAGTCGGCTGAGATTGGTTTTTTATGCCTGTATGCTAACTAGTTACGTAGCTGCTCTGTCTGACTATCAGATTCGTGATTTGAATGACGAGATCAATAAGTTGATGAGAGAAAAATATGTGTGGGAGCTACAGCTACGAAATCTAGGAGGACCAAATTACATAGTAAGTCTCATTATCTGTGTATTAGCTCCTAGGAGCAGGTGCTAATGACGCGGTACAGAGATTTGCGTCTAGAACGTTTGACGACGAAGGGCGAGAAATACCAAACAGTCGAGGATATAAATATTTTGGCCGTGCAAGAGAACTTCCAGGCGTTAAAGAATTGTTAGAGCCACCAAAACCAGAAAGCGCCAAAGAAATCAAAAAGGCGGATTACAGAAGAGACGTGGATGCGGATTATTATGGGTACCGAGACGAAGACCAGATTGAATTGCTGAATCATGAGTTACAAGTTGAGGAGATTAGCATAGGCAATACTCTTAAGGAAGGAGGAGATCCAGATGAGGACTGGGCGAGTATTGAGAGACCCACAAACTTACCTAGCAGGGAAGATGTTGAAGAGTGGCTAGTCGAACGGAGAAAGAAGAGGCTGATAGAGAGATACGATTTGCAAAAGTCATAATGTTTATCGATTGGAAGTGTAAGATAGCAATCTATAATTTGACCAATTGGAAGTGTATGACGTTCCGAGGGTAACTTGCAATAGGCGAAGTAATCCATTCGGTTATATCAAGGAGCCTCATTATTTAATATATACACTGTTGTACGTCTTGGTACTAGATGTTTAGTCACTAGCCTTTGAATGCTGTCGCCAGAATGAGGCGTTCCCGAATATGTTAATGCGACAATACCGAAAACCGATCCCACTTATATCTAACGTACATCTTAACATACAAATTTCATTACTTCACTTTCTCTGTAGTTTCGCTTTGTATTCGATATTCTGAGACTCCCATATTTTATATGCTTCGGGGTTCGTAAAATCATCGAATGCAATCTTTCCTTCAAGACCCTTCCGCCAACGATCTAGCCATTGCGATGCTGCTCCAGGTATATCGGGATAACCTCCCTTACCAAGACGTCCTATTTACGTTAACAAGAGAAGACAAGGTATCTCAGCCCATGCACGAACCCATTCTGTAACTATATTGCTTCAAAAAATCTTCAATGTCGTTTGTTGAATCGCTATATTTCTTGTAGAGCTCTCCCGTGGGATCAATTCTATTCAGTTGAAAGAGAAGAAAATCTGCTTGTATCATGGGATCCACGAGTGCCTGATTATTCGAGCCGATCACTGATAATACCAGCATGGTCTCGGCGTCAATAGTAGTCGGTAACGAAACACCTGGCGTATCGTATATCATTATATCAGGATTCTCGTGGATCTTGACAAAGGTAGGAATATTTCGAGTGACTCCGGCCAGCGCGCCTGTCTTTGCGACCTTTCCTATGATTTGTAAACGTGGATTCTTTCTATATTAAGGATGCAGTAAGGAGTCTCACCTCGTCGTGTTCCGGCATACCTGAGCGCATTCAGCATCGAACTTTTTCCCACGTTTGGCATGCCCATAACCATAGTGCGAAGTCCAAAAAACGAAGACCGATCATTCGAATATTCTAATGAAATTAGGACGATAGTTCTTCACATAATCAGGAAATCGCAAACCTTTCGCCAGCTTCAAAAGTTTCTTCACTGACTGTGGATCTCGCGTATTAACAAGGCAATAGTCACCTTGCGGATGCCAGTGCTTGAATATCTATTCACAAGAGCAGTATGTTAAAGGCACATCCTATTATATTCTGTTAATGTCATCTTACATCCACGTCAATTGCGCTAATATCCGCTTTCGAATAGACGACCAGTCGCGGCTTATCACCCAAGATCCCTTCAAAGACTCGGTTCCTTGTACTCAGAGGTGCCCTGGCATCTCTCACTTCAAACACTAAATCAATTTGGTCAATCATCTCCCTCATGACCCTAATGGCTTTAGCGTGATGGCCGATGAAGTATGATCGTGGAAGGGTGTGCGCTGGGAACACATTCCTGGGAACGAACGACGATGCCATACTGGATAGCTTAGAAGCTGACAGATAGATCAGTAATTGTCCTTCTTATTCGAGCCTCATTATCGATTCAAAGATATCACTTTTGGTAATGATGGGTGAAATCATGTCTCAGCCGGCGATATCGGGACTTCGATGTTGGGAGTTGATGTGTGAAATTTTCTCCAAATTGAAGTGTCAGTTATGCGCCGCACAGGGCCGAGTGCGCCGGGAACTCTGCCATTGGTAGCAGATATACAATTTCTTTTGATAGCAATAACTTTAGCCGCTGGATCGGATTAATATCCAGGCAAACTAATAATATTAACTTGTCGATTCGTCAAGGGCCAACGAAACGGCACGAGTGTGCTCATGACACACCCCTGATTCGAAACTGAGAAAGTCTGCGCTATTTGCACCCTAGCATACGACGCAATCACATATTGGCCATAATATATGATTATATACCCATAGGTATTCTGACATTGACTCTTGAGGTCTGTATTATGGCAGACAGTACTGGTAATGGTAGCCGACTCCAATCTACTCTCCAGCCTTTCCGTTTATTACGCAGCGATTTCACGGCACGACTGCCGGTATACAAATCAGACTGGTATGTGAACCAGCTGATTATAGCGTCGGCAGTCTATGTGTTTTTTACGAATCTGTTACCGGGGATTACGTTTGCGAGCGACTTGTTCGAGCTCACTGGTGGAAATTATGGAACCATCGAAGTTGTTTTCAGCACAGGGCTGTGTGCGGTTCTGTTCTCTCTGTGAGTGTCCCTCGTAGATCTAATAGTTTTGAATCCACGCTAAGCGCTCTAGGGTCTCTGCTCAACCTTTGTGTATTCTCGGCGTGACAGGTCCTTTCTCTATATTGGCGGAGCAGATCTACAGCATATGCCATGATTCGTTGCGTGTATGTGCTCTGATTTTGTCGTAGATATTCTTCATGTTACTAATACTGTTTCTTAGATTGATTTTCTTCAGTTTATGTGTTGGGCTTGCATTCATTCGGCATGGATTCAGATTTTACTGTCGGTCATCAATGCGCACGACTGGACTATGCGCTTTGTGACGCTATTCTCCACCGAAATATTTTCCTTACTGAATAGTGTTATCTATGTCCACAAGGCGTAAGTGCAACAATTACACAACAATAATGGACATTTCGCTAAGCCGTTATAGCGTACAGGAGCTTCAGAGAGTGAAAGCCGAGTTACCCCTTATCTCCCTAATTTACTCTATCTTTGGCTGCGTCGGTTCCGTTCTTCTTGCAATCTTCCTTTCTTCTGCACTAAGATGGAAACCACTCTTCCACCGCTTCGTGCGCATGGGACTAGCAGAGTACTCTGCCGCCATTTCTATCATATTCTGGATAGCAGTGCCGTACATGGGAGACCTCCGACAAATAGATCAGCGCCGTCTCGATGTGAGTTTACAATTCAAGCCCACGTCTCCATCACGAGAAATATTCTTTGTGCAATTCTGGAAATTGCCTCTGCCATATATATTCGGAGCTATCATCCCTGGGTTCATTATCGCCGTCCTATTTTTTTTTGATCATGAAATATCCAGTATCATTTGTACCTCCAAACGGTTTAGCACGAAGAAGCCGCCTGGATTCGCGTGGGATATCATGTTACTTGGCGTGTCAACACGTAAGTCATTATTTCTTCTCTAATCGATAGAAAACTAAAAATTTCAGTAATGTGTGGCATCCTCGGAATCCCTCCCAGTAATGGCCTCCTACCGCAAGCACCTCTGCACACAATGTCTCTCATTCACCGCACTTCTTCGGACACCATCGGCGTCTATGAACAACGTGTGTCACACCTACTGCACGGCCTTGCTATCCTGGCTTTCGTGTCTCCGCCGTTAATGCACGTGCTTGGGCTGACACCAACGAGCGTACTCTCGGGACTATTCTTCTTCATGAGCTATGAGAGCTTCTTTGGGAATTCAATGCTGCATAGGATAGGATACCTCCTCACACCGACTAGCGAGCTCCCAGAGCTGCCAAGGGGAGTGAAGGGATATTGGCAGGTTCATTCATATACTATTTTCCAGATTGTGATTACTGGTGTAATTTTCGGCGTAACATTCTCGCAAGCGGCGGCAGTATTCCCTATTATCATTGTGCTGCTAGTGCCTTTTAGGATCAAGATTATGCCCAGGATATGGAGTCGAGCGTTGCTTGCTGGCGTCGACAAATGGGCATGTAACGAAGACAAGCCTATGGATGCCGATTTTGAGTTTCAAGAGGAGATTGCGTCGGAGCAAATTTGGGGTGACGACATAGTGACAGCGAAGGAGGACGAGACTACCGGTGTTAGATAGAGATTTGGCTATTGATATTTAATTGGTTCCACTAAATTTACGGTATAATTGTCATGTTATTAGCCCAATATTTGCCCAAGAGGGAGTCTTGTGTCCATCCCTCGACGCGCTCCAACTAGGACGCGCAGTGAAGTCTGGAATTATAGATGGTTCTTGTCATATATCGACTTTGGAATGGCTTCCAACCAATATTACGAATTCCGCTTAGAACTTACTCAAAAGCATTATAGATGTTGTAGGGTTTGAATTTTGCAAAAAAAAACCCATCCCTAGCCGAATTTGTGAGAGTATTACTCATGTTCCAGGCGTCTATGCCTGTCACGGAGGTGTACTTGGGGACACTACCAACCTAGGACTTATAGCAAACTCTCAGAGGGAGTAAACAAGAATAAGGAGTGCCAAGTATGTACTCTAGTATCATAGGGTTGCACACCTTACAAGCCGGCCGGAGCCGAGCACGTGTCGCGGCGCGCGGACCCCACCTCATCGCGCGGCGCACCCCGAGAGCTCGGGCGTTTGTCTCAGATACACGTCAACTCACGGATAGCTTCCTTCAGCCCAGCAGCCATTGGCCAAAAACATCACAAGAGAATTCTTTGCCTCGACTACCACTAGGATGACATTTATCAGGATACATTGGGTTTCGTTTGCTCATTTGCGTATTGCCGTTAGAATGCAATCTAGTGCTCCTTATAATCGTGGCATCTTGCTTCTACACCCCGCAGGCCCTGCCCTCTATTTCAACTCATCTCTGTCGGAGACTCTTATGGCGGCTGATGCTGGTCTCTTCGACCTTGTACTGTCTGTACCTTGCGCCACGCGCTGCCGGCAATCTGAGCTCTCTGTATGCATCTGACTGATAAATATTCCACAACTCTGTACCCTTACCCTCTTATTCTGCTCCTAGCCCAAGTCGGTTTGGCGCTCCCTTTTCAAGTGCCAAATCTCCGTAGTCATCTATTATTTGAAAACTTAACTTAACTACTAATCACGTAGTGCAATCGACTGGAACTCGACTTTACTCGAGTTCAAATTGAAGTGAACTCAGTGTTCCTCGTAGGCTCACGAGCCACCCTTGTTCGCAGAGTAAGAAATGCACATATTCATTAATGCGCCGCACACCTCACCTCTGTTATATCACGCCCTGGCCGGATCCCGAGGACTGAGGTCCGATCGCGCCCGCCTACTACGCCTTCACGCCGTGTCTGAAGGACTTAGTGTTCGCTATGTTTCTTGGACTGGGCTGCTTGTACTGTCAATGCCCTCACGGTGGAGGTCTCCAGCGCGCCCACAAAACCTGTTTAAAATCTCGACATTCTTCCATCGTCGGCCACTGCAATCTCGTGCAGTTCTGCAACACACACTCCCTCTCGTCATGATAGATTGATTTACGCACGTGGGCGCGAACGTCTGAATGCCACGAGCGGGATTGCCGGCTATATTCATTAGAGTACTTCCATTGGCTGCCTCATTGAACCGTGTTGCTTCGAAACTCAGGCACCAAAATCATTCGCAATTGACTGCAACCATTTTCACCCTCGGAATCACTCTCAAGCTCACGACGACCACGTCATACTGACAACTACAGATTAGGCATAACATCGTATACGCGGACTTGGACTAGCTTCGAAAGCGTTGTACTTAAGTGAAGTGCAACCAACGATCCGAGGCCAGGGACGTCGCCGCCATGTTTCGATTAGATTTGTGATCTAACTATTTAATCACATTAACATCGGCTGCAATCAGACTGAGTCCAATCAGGGGACTTTACGTATCGGGCCCGGTCCCTCCCGACGCGGCGGCGGTGGTTCGGAAGCCGGAACGGCCGGTGGCTGATTAGAAGGTTAGCATGAGGTCGTGGAACTGATTATGTATTTTTCGAGATTTGCGTTGATGAGAATAAGGACACTCGGACGTATATAAGTCTTCTGGACTTTTGCAACGAGTATCCGAATAGATTCTGAAGCATAGGACGACAAGCTTCCGCATCTCAACTTCTAAAGACAGGCCATGTACTGTGTACTACATAACTGGGCTAGGGCCGAACTTCGGGCAGTCGTCGCGGCAGAAACCGCTCTAAGCGCGGGCGATCGGCTGCAAACCGAAACATCCTAAAGAGGGAATAGAAATGAGCAGTAGGCAGATAAAGATGATTGAATCAAATCTTCAAACTTGTCTCTGACACGGCATTGGCGAGTCACTACCGTACGCGAAGAAGATAAGATAGGCGCCCAAGTATCTTTTAGGCTCGGACTTAATAATATAGAAGTTACGGGAAGTTATTGTCCCGAACTACCATCGGCTGTATTCACGACAAGGTAGGAACATACCACTGCCAATAATTAATCAGCCTACGCTGATAATGCCGAGATTAGCCCAGATGAATGCGCAGCGTACCCGATGGAGAATTACCATGTACCCTGATCGGCCCTGCTCCCGTGAACCCTAGGCCTTGCTATCTCTAGCAGCGCAGGGGCCGTCGCCAACCCCAGCTTACTCGCAGAGACGGCCGAGAGCTCTTCGCCACGGTACCTGACATGCCAAAAATGCGCCGACCGTTTTTAGTTAGCCAAGTAGTTTCTGCGGCTGAGTAGCGACCCGTATCCTTTTTGCTGCTACCCCAAGCTGATGATTGCTTACATCTGTCTGACTGCTCCTCGATAAAAGAAACAGTGATACCTGCTGGAGACTACGAGACGACATGGAACGTGTGCCGAATCGACGCGGCGGTCAAACGGGAAGCGTCCCCGTAAAGAAGCATATACAGTAAGCAAGGGTGTGTCCTGGTAAGATGGTACTCCATGGCTAAGCTTTGTGCATCACCCCCGTCGGCGATATCGGCATTTGATAAGCAACCGCCGCGCCGAGCGAGATCCCCACTAGGATGTTATTGTACAATTATTCCATCCATGCACCGAACATGCATGGGCCCAATGCAGCCATGAACAATCATAGTCGGTTAAGGTCCGATGGGGTGTCACGACGTGCGATTGTAATGCACTATTCCTGAGCTATATAAGCCATTTTGCTTGCTCTCTTGATTCCGCAGCCTTGTTCTGATCATCACCAGCACACATCATGGGTATCAAAGCGCAGTGCCAAAGACTTATCGCGTGGGTCGATGTCAAATCAGGGTATACACTAAATTTGTTACGTTCTGTAACATTATGATTAACTAGTTAGGTGGTATCCCGCTGATATGTCCACGGAGGAGCGGAACCTTGTTCGCAAAATCGACTCCACGGTTCTCACGTACTGCTGTCTCGCTTTCTTCACGAAGTATCTTGATGTCTCTGCTCTGACCAACGCCTTCATTTCGGGAATGAAAGACGTGAGTACTTGAGTGATCGTCATGCCATGTATCATAGTCTCTAATTCTCGGTAGGATCTGCAACTGACCGGTAACAGACTTAACTATATCAACGCTGGTTGGTGCTCCCAGTATGTAAATCATTGATTCGTTATTGACCGGAATAGTCTACCAGGTTGGGTATTGTACTTTCCAGATCCCTTCGAACATTTTGATCACCAAGCTGCCGTCGCAGTACTATCTCCCAGTCTGCGAGATTATGTGGGGTCTTTTTACCCTGGGTAGGTAGAGCCTTGCCCCGTCCCCAACACTGCTAATTGGTTTTAGGTACCGCGTTCGTTAAGGTAACCACCTATTTATGGACAGTCTGTGAATAACATATGATGTGCTAACATGCCAGACATACAATCAACTCTTGGCTCTGCGATTCTTCGTAGGCTTTGGTGCAACGGCGTGCTATGTTGGTTGTCTGCACATTGTCAACTGCTGGTATAAGAAGTCTGAGCTCGGTCGCCGGAACGCTATTTATTTTTCGGCCATGCCGCTCGGTATGTACTGAATGTCGTAGCGTGATGGCCAAATTTTGTTAACCGCCATATAGGAACTATGATTGCTGGTTATCTTCAGGCCGCTCTTATTAAGTTGGATGGAGTCAAAGGTCTTAAAGGATGGCAGTGGGTGAGTTTCATAATGTACCGAGGGTTAGAATTTGTGCTAAGCCCCAGCTCTTCGTTGTCTGTGCTGTGATTACCATCCCTATTGCTGTTTTCGGTTTCGTCTTCTTCCCTGATGTTCCCGAGAAGACCACTTCTCGGTTCTTCACCGAGGCCGAGAAGAAGTTGGCGTTTGACCGTCTGAGATCGGATGGTCACGAGAAGGCAAGGGGTATCAACGTCAAACTTCTGGGTAGGGTCTTCAAGGCATGGCAATTCTGGACTTTCGTATTAATGGGTAACCTGTTCTGGTGAGATAACTGTGCTTATGGGCGATTTGCATGTTTCGCGTAACTAGATCTTCTGCTTAGGATTGCTCCATATGGATCAAGCACTCCGTTCACACTGTGGCTTGACGCTCTGCGTACACCTAATGGTAGCAGGACCTACTCGGAACCGGCAGTTAACAATATTAGTACGGCAACTTCCGCCGTCTCAATCGGCTCTGCTCTTTTAGCCGCTGTTTACTCTGATTGGAGACGTAACAGATGGGAGATGATGTTGCTTGCTGGCTTGTGCATGTTGGTCGGCAACGTCATGCTTCTCGTCTGGCATATCCCGCAGGCTGCGTTGTTCGGGGCTTTTATGTTGCTTGGTATTTCCAACGGTCCTGCTAATCTAGTTGTTGTCTGGGCTGCTGAAACGTTTGCCCATGACTTGGAAGCCCGTGCGATTACGTTGGCGTCCATTAACGCAATTAATTGCATGCTTTATTTGGTCATTCCACTTGGAGCTTGGCAGACCAAGGATGCTCCAAGATACTATGCCGGTTATGTTGTGTCAGTTGTCTTCTCGGTTATTCAGTTAATTTTGATTCCTGTTGCGGTGTATTGCCAGCGCCGTGACAGCAAGAAGTTCGGGAAACTGGCTGGCATCGCTGAACTCGCGGAGTCTGTCACTTCAGCCGAGCTCCAATCTGCGATCGAGAAAATCGACGGCGAAGTCGTCGTCTCAGACACTGACATTAATCCTAATGCTTATCCTATTGAACATGAGTCTCACTATAAACACGACCATGGCCTGGACTTCGAGCCTACTGCGGACTATAAGCGTGACAGCGGGTTCTTGAATGAGAAGGCTTAGATAAGGATAAGAAATTGTGACTTCTTCTTTAGAGTGGAAAATTTATGGCACCATTTATGTCTGTTTAAGGTTGCTTATATATAGTGTAAATAGGAGAAAAAAATGACGACTACCTGCTTGATATAACATCCGCCCTAAGCACAAAGATTGCACAGCAAGATAAGACGATTCTACATTTTGATGCATCTTAGAGATCCACTCAGTTGTGTAGGCTGGCACCCTTCAGGAGACTGTTGTGAGAGCATTCACATATCGAAGGCCACCAAGCAGTAGTGCCATAGATGTGCTCAATTCGGCATATGCATCCAAATATTCAGCGAATAGCGACCAGATAAGAAAGAGCGGTTGTGCAATTCGGGGACATTCGTCTTGAGATACCATGCTGTGTAAGCAATGGATCGATCATGATGGACAAAGACTGTTTACGAAGGTTAACCCGAGCCGGCTTTTTTCGTCAATAACAACTACATTCGGTGAGGTCTGGGTGCTCCCTTCCACTTGTAGGTCGTATGGCCCGTATTAACCACAGCAATAAAAAACACATGTATTAACCACAGCAATAAAAACACATACATGGAAGTGATCCTCTATCAAATCCAAGCTCTATACTACTCCTCGACGAAACCCAGCGCTATCTTTTAATATTCTCGGTCCCTTCCACTTCGCCGAACCCGTGCCCAGCTGCAAATGTCCTTGCTTCCCTGGCGGTCATACTTGTTGCTGTTTTGAGAACTCATTGATGAACTGGGTAGAAATTGGCAAACCATATGAACCGCTGGAGGCCATTGAGATTCTTGGGTGCCGGCCACACCTGTATCGGCCGTACCTTGTCGTCATTCATCGCTATCCCTTCCGCGGACACTGTATAGCCGAGGAACTCCGTTCGGCCAACGTGGAACTCCGACTTTTCACCTTTGACATATAAGTGATTCTTTATCAATCGATCGGGTATCCGTCGCACTTGTTGCTTGTGCGTTTCGATGTCTGAAGAGAATACTAATATGTCATCCAGGTAGACGATTGCACAGTCGTCAATGAATTCCCGGAGCACATCGTTCATCAAGTTTTGGAAGGTTGCCGGAGCATTGGTGAGGCCGAATGGCATTACCAAGTACTCGAACTGGCCGAACCGCGTCGAAAAGGAGGTCTTCCACTCATGCCCCTTTGCAAATTCGAACGAGATTATATGCACCGCGAAGGTCCAACCGAGAGAAGACCTTCGCTCCCCGCACCCGCTCCAGCAGCTCTGAGATCAATGGCAGGGGGTATCCATTCTTGACAGTGACCTGATTTAACTTTCGATAGTCAATCACGGGCCTCAGCGACTTATCCTTCTTTGGTACAAAGAACAGTGGTGCACTGATCGGAGACATCGACCTGTGAATGAAACATTTCGCCAAGTTCTCGTCGATGTACTCTTTCAGTACCTTCGTCTCTGGATCCGACAATGGGTAGATCCTTGCTTTCGATAGCTTATAATCAGCCTTCAGATCAATACGGTGATCATACTCCTGATGTGGTGGTAGCTTGTCTGCGTTTGCCTTTGTGAAAGCATGTCCCAAGTCATGGTACTCAACTGGCACCTGTTCCAACTCCTCAGCAACCACTGTGTTGATATATTCTCTTTTCTGAAATTGAACATCTCTTGTTAACCACGAAACACCCAGGATCAGCTCCGAATGCTTAAGTGGTAACACGTAAAGTATGATCTTCATGTTGTATCCATTGATACCCACAGTTGTTTCCAGTGATGTCTTTCTTATCGTTCCATCTGCTAACTCCACCACCCTCTCCGCCACCTTATCACCTTTTAGTCCATGCTGTTCGAGGACATCCTGGCGAATAAACGAATTACTAGCACTGGAATCCGAATGCGCCATAAGTTTCTTAGGCGCAGAATCAACATCTATCACAGCTGGGATTAAAAACAACGACTCGGTGGACGGATCCTCATCTCTTGTCAGTAGTTTGTCCAAGACTACTGACGATAGTCGTTTTTTGACTCCTTGTTCCTCAGATTCTTCGGACAGTCACGGTGGAGGTGTCCCTTAACCCCCC